>RJWM01002923.1:105129-120460 GCA_004363535.1 Dasyprocta punctata
TTTTTTTTTTTTTTTTTTTTTTTTGGTGGCACCGGGGTTTGAACTTACAACCTCATGCCTGCCAGGCAGGCACTTAAGGCGCTGAGCCAAAGTCCCGGCCCTAGTTTTTTGAGGTAGGGTCACGCTATGTAGCTCAGGCCAGCCTTGTGCTCACATTGTAGCCCACGCCGGCCTCGAACTCACAACACTCCTCCTATCTCAGCCTCCCGAGTGCTAAGATTAAAAGCATGTGCCACCACACCCGACAATATTCCGTGACTTTTAAAAATTATTCCACCAAATATCAATTTTGCTGCATACATTTAGAACTAATTAAATTTTTGGTTTATTTACATTAAAATTTATGAAATCTTTTCTAGTTTGAAAATTAAATCTACAGTTTAAAAGGAAAAACACATTAAATATAACTTTAGATAATATTTTAACAATAGTGAAATGACCACTGGCAGTCACTTGTTTATATTAATTTAGTTAAATCCAGTAGGGGAAAAGGAAGGGTATTGTTTAGTCAGACTAACAAGTGGTCCTCAAATACTGTATAACTCGCCTTTTAAAAAGATACTTGTGATACTAAGAAGATCCATTAGAACTTTTCAGATTTCTTCTATTCTTCTAAAACATCTATGATAGGAAGTGGTAAACTAAACTCCCTTTATGACAGAAATCAACAGTGATACACATTACCAATCCCTGATGAAAAAGCTCTACAGCTACATACTGTTTCCCACTTTCTACTTGTTACCGAATTAAGTAAATCTCTTGACTTTTCTCATGTGAGAGTTGTAACCACCCGAAAGAGCTCATCTATACCAACATGAGATAACAAACTAACTCATAACCGAATCCTAGAAATTAGGAAGGAATTACTGATTTTTCTTTGGACCGTAAATATGCATGACATACAAAAATAGTACAGTTAAGTATAGTTTTAAATGTCTACATTTCAAAGTTTCAAAGGACTTTACCCTGTAAGATTAAGATACAATGATCTAACTTAACCCTTAAAACGTCTTTGGGAAATAAAGAGCAAAGTAAGTCATTATACAACAGATGGTAACTATTGTGTGTCAAGAAAGACAGAAATAGCAAATACAGTGTAATAACACCTGTAACAAGTCATACACTATATGCAGAAACACCTAAGAAGCACTGAACATTTAAAATTGGATTAAGGAGACAGGAGAAATTATGCAGCATTCAGCTCACTATTTGAGAGCAGCCAACTTTGAAGGCACAATAAGTTTCTTTTGCAAATCTTGCACTTTCAAAAGGAAATGTGTCTTAAGTGTTACTCAATGTGGAAGTGGCAATGAACATGAAGTTTTCAATGTGGATTTCAGAAATTCTCAATGAACAAATGTTCTGTTTCCATAAAGTCTGTTCACCACAGAGGATTTATTTGTGAACTAATCTTTCTTGCAGAAGTCCAGAAGACCTCTACGATGTCTACCTCCCAACCCCGCTATTTACTCATGACAATTTCAAGAACCAAACTGCTCCAAAATGAACACAGTTGTATCTCCTCTGCCCCATTCATTGCTGTCAAGAAAGTGTACCTTTGCAGCAGAAAAAACCCTCTAGTAACGTGAGTCACCATCACTTTCCTAAACCCAGAATTTCCTTGCTGGTACTTCAACAACCCAAGGTCATGCCTGTTACATTTAAGATTGAAAGGAAAATTAGCATCATTCAAAAAATAAAGATTAAAAAAATCCCTAGGCCTGGGAAATAGCTCAATGGCATGGCACCTGCCTGGCAGGCATGAAGTTGTGAGTTTGGTCCCCAGAACCACAAAAAAAAAAAAAAAAAAAAAAAAAAAAAATTCATGATTTTATACACCATTGCTATGTAAATAATATAGCCAAATCACCGAAATTATCACTGGAAAAAATTACAACATTCCAATCCTGCTGCACCAAAAACGCAGTGAAACAGACCTTTTGGATCTTTCCAAGTGTTGACTATGTATCATATTTTCCATTCATTTAAAATTGAAAACTAAAAAGAAAAAAGAATTATAAATTGAACTAAATCATGACACCATACAGTACAATTAACTAAAGACAAATGATATCTTTGCTCCCTTTTAGAATGAGAGGCAGAGAGAAGAAACTAAAGTAATTCTCCCCTGCGTGTCCACCTCCCCCTTTTACTACCCTCTTCTCCAACCAACTTGTGTCTAAGAAAAGTGATTAGAGATTCTTTTTTTTTTTTTTTTTTTGAGACAGGGTTTCACTATGCAGTTCAGGCTGCCTTGAACTCACTTAGTAGCCCAGGCTGACCTCAAACTCAGTGATCCTCCTGCCTCAGCCTCCCTAGCACTGGGATTACAGGCATGCACCACCATGCCCAGGTGTGATCAGAGATTCTAAAACAAACATGGTTGCAAACTTACAGTGCTCTGAACCTAGTTAGCAAAAGTCTTTTGATCAAAACCAACATCAATACCACAAAAGTCTAGTAAAATTAAGCAGCACTTACAGCTCACTGCAGCCCATGCAAGGGGTAAATAATCATGATAATTACTTGTATAATGAGTTATAGCTAATGAGTAAAATTAAAACAAATGGGTATATATGCAATTAAAAGAGAAAAACATCAACAAAAATGGCAGAATAGCATATAATTTTTCCCGATGAAAAATTAAAATGAATGATTACATCACCCTGACTTATGCGTACAACTCCCATGACACAAAAGTTTAAAGCTGACATCACTAACCTCTGAGCACAGAGTAAGCACTTCCACAAGCCTATCATGCCTATCTCTCTATCTAAGGGATATATAAGGTACTTATGAGGTATACCACATAAATATATATATGGTACATACTCATTAACCTTAAAATAATTAAGACAGTTTTTGACTTTATAGGTACTAAAGAATTCTGAGCACTACTACTTCCTTGGCTTAAGCTTTTAAAACAGCACACAGAATGCACCTATTATTGGTAAATAAAAGATCTTTCTAAACCTAAATTTCAGACCTAGAGATACACCCTGGACCAATGTGAGAGAACTGAAACACATCCTTTGCTTCCTTTTGCTTCCTTTCTTCTCCAGTCAACTGCCTCTTTAAACTTTAAATACACAAAGGATGTTCAAAGCATAACATAAAGGTGTTTTTAATACACACTACAGCAGGCTTCATAATCAACCTTATTCTCTCTACACCCAGATCCCAGCATTTAAGAAAGAGGGGAGAAGAAAACCCAAAGGATGTCCACACTTTTACATCCTGGTATTTCAGTGTTTTGGAGAATGATCTAATACCACATAATTTTTTTCTAAAACCACCCTAAAATATATTTCCAATTATATTTTATTGGTTTATTTTTATAAAACCAAAGTCAAAATAGAACATCTCATTGAAGACCCTCCTGCCACACAAATAACTAAGGAGGCCTCAACGGTTAGCATAAGAAGCTGCCCTTTCCACTGATTCGATCTCAATCTTAGAACTATTCACCCTATGTTTCTCTTTCCCTTTCCCCTTTCTTTCAAGATGGATAGTACTTTCCGAACCCTGGAGAACTGTATTAGAGACCACTCAGTGTCTATGAGCACTTGTTTATCACAGGCAGGGTTTTCAAAGTTATAAAATATGCATTTGAAACAGGTCATCAGTGACCAGGTCGGGCATGTAAAACACAAGACTCCTTTGAGGTCTCTAGCCTGCCTTTGGGTCAGAGACCAGCGACCCTTATTTCCTACAACAGAGTACCAGGGAGTGAGGAACAAAAAGATCTAGTTCCTTCCAGGCACTCACCACCTTTTTGAAAATGGCCTCGCCCTTCTCGCCTTACTTCTCAATGCTGGAGAAACACTGCAGACTCTGTGTTTTATCCACTGTAAAGAAATGTTTTAAAGCTGTTAAAGTGATCCTTGATCCCTGTCAAGGTGATATGGAGGGCCGGTTGGGGAGATAGCTCAGCAGCACAGTGCCTGCCAGGCAAGTGTGAGGTCCTGAATTCCATTCCCAGTACCAAAAAAAAAAAAAAGGATTAAATGGAAATTTGAAAAACATTTTGTTATGTTATAATAATTGCAAAAAGTAAGATGTACTAGGTCAGCAACTATGTAGGAAATGTGTACGGAAAGTAACACAGAAGACAGTAAGGCCATTTAGGTTAGGGTAAGTGTGCCCATGAGGGCTGACTTTCAAAATCAGGAACTTAAAATTTTCACTTTTATGTTATCTTTGCATTAAGCAATTTTGAAAAAAAAATTACACGTTATAACTGAAATAGCACTCACTGTAAATACTTCAAATTCTGACCAGATATGGTGGTGCACACCTATTAATCCCAGCACTTGGGAGGCTGAGGCAGAAGGATCACTGCAAGTTCCAAGCTAGTGTGGGCTACAAAGTGAACTTGAGGCCAACCTGAACCGCATAGTGAAACCCTGTCTCAAAAAGACAAAAAAAAAAAAAAAAAAAAAAAAAAAAAAAAAAAAAAAAAAAAAAAAGAATGCTTCAAATTCTGAATTAAAGAAGCTGTTTAGGGCTCTGCTTACAAAATATCAGAATCAAGCAGAAGATCATTTCCATGGGAAAAAGCATAAACGGCACACCAAACAAGTAGTTTGCACACTCCATCTGAAAGAGATTGTTACCTGGGGAGTTAATACTTGTTGGCATTTTTATTGTTATTGAGATTACTTATGGAAGTTAGATGACTACAAGTGTAGCTAATCAAACAGAAATAGAAAGAAGACCTCTAGCTGGGTCTTGGCCACCAGTGGCTGCTCTAACACTGCCCAGTATGTGGGGGAAGGAAGCTACTTTCAATGAAACATATTAACTGGGGGCTGCTATCATTATTTACCAAACCGCCCAGACAAATCTTTCCTCCTTCCCTAATCTGTCAACTACAGCTTATTTGTTGTCACCTGCAAAAGAGTAAGTAGAAACAAAGAGTAGGATATAAAACATGTGAATTTGCTTTTTTTTGTTATTTTTTGGGGTTTTGTTTGTCTGTGACAGGGTCTCACTATGTAGTTCAGACTGCCCTTGAACTCACAATGTAACCCAGGCTGACCTCAAACTCATGGCGATCCTCCTGCCTCGGCCTCTCAAGCGCTGGGATTACAGGTGTGCACCACCATGCCTGGCTCTGAAGTTGCTTTCACGGAGTGCATTTGGTAGCATCTGCAGAAATGAAACAGGATCCCCATCCTCTGCAGATTTCAGTTGTCCATGCTGCCCTCATCCCTAACGAATGCAGATAATTCTAAGTTTGCCAGACTATAATCTACTCATCATATTCAATTAGTCTAATCAGCGTAAAACAAGAAAGGGCGACAGCAAGATTTAATAAAGCGACTTCACTGGACTTTAAAACTGCACGGCCTGAGAGACACGGTAAATATTCACAGAAAGGACGAAAGTGACTTTGGTGAACATTTCTTTGTGTATATTAAAATCATTTTTCACTTATAGGCCTCAAACAACAATGGGACTTTTTTAAAAAGCAGGTGTACCAGATTATTTTAAAAGTAAACTAGAGGTACAGAGGGTGATGAATTCTAAATTCTTGGGTGGACAGAGGGTGGGCAGGACCAGAATGCTGCCATATAAAAATACTTGAGAAAAAAATTAAATGGAACATCAAGTTGAAAATTCTATCTCTGCAACTGAAAATTGGCTGATTTTACAATGTTAACTTCATCTTTCTAGTTCATGACTGATCAAAAGTATTTTGGAGACACTCTATAACCCTAAATTACTAATTTGAAAAAAAAGAAAACAGAACTATGCACTCACATGATCATCTTACAGACACACTGTAATTTCAAGCATGTCCACAGGCAGGCCTGGGGCAGGATTTCCACATCTGGTGGTCACGATTTTAGCGCTCCTAGTTTGGCCACTGCAGTCTTGAGGTCAGGAAATGCATACAACAATGATGCAAAGAAATTAAGAAACACGAAACACAATGACTATATTTTGAATCCCAAATGGTCTGTCAGCAGAATGACAAGCATGAAAGAAAAGGCTCCGGGCCATTTTGGGAATGGAAGAGATCACAATCATTGCATTTCATTTCTTCACGAGTTTCTAGAGCAACTGAAAAAGCAGAAAAAAAGTGCATTCACAAGAACTGATACTTCATCTACTTTGGAGAAGCAATGTACTTTGCAGGCCTCAGAGCTGAAGGCTGAAGTCCATGTTTAGAAATTATGATCCTGCAAAGTGGGAAGTGGCATTCTTAACCCCTTCTCAGACTTCATAACCAACGTCTCAGCCTATGTGTCAGTATAATCTATTTCTGAAACTACAGAGCAGAAAACTGACTAAAGTTGTTTCATGTTAGCTATATAACAGATACAGCTAAAGAGTGCCCAACCATATACAATAAATACAAGAAAGTTTGGCTAATGCCAATGTCAATTACACTTAAAACAAATTACACCTAAAATAATGAAAGAGCAAACGTCAATATTTAATTTGAAACCAGGCATGGTGGCACATGCCTGTAATCCCAGCACTTGGGAGGCTGAGGCAGGAGGATTACCATGAGTTCAAGGCCAGCCTGAACTGCATAGCAAGACCCTGTCTCAAAATTTAAAATTTAAAAAAAAAGTTTAAATTGACAGAGATTCAGTGAGCACCTCCATGAGCCTGACACTATTTCTAGGCATTGAGGAATACAAAGATGACAAGAAATGTGCTTTAAAAAAAGCTCCTGGGCAAGCAGTCACTAAAATTTCATAACATGAAAAGCCCCTCCATACTTGAGATATTTTGTTAAAGATTAAGGCTCGCATTTCATGAGCAGAAGCTAACAACAGATGATAAATCATTAGAAAATATGATTTCCTAAGATACAAAGATGCCTGCTTGAATTCTGTCATTTCCACAGGCAAGTACATAATGATGCACCCAAAGAATGTGAGTTAACAAGTGACACGTGTCTACTGCAATCATCCCTGTTAAGCAGAAAAAAAATTAGGGCCAGTGGCACAGCACCTGCCTGCAAGAACAAAGTCGCAAGTTTGATTCCCCATACTTTTAAAACAACAACAAAAAAAGGAGATCTATCACGCAATAGAAAATTAGACTTTACATTTATGACAGTAAAAGAAAAAAAGTACTTGCAATGCTATCACCTTCACATTTCCTCCTAGCACTGGAGGAGATAAACTGTAATCAGTCAAGTTGTAATTCTCTCTAAATTCTAAGGGCTTTGATGACCAGCTAAAATTGAAATTATCAGAAATATTCATAAAGACCAGTAATATTAAAAACTCCATCAGATTTAAGTTACAGTAGTAAAGTCTAGGAGACTCAGCATACCCTCAGTAGCTTAGCTGTACAGTCTTGAATCCCCAACTCCAAAATCACTCACCTGAGAAGCATGATGACATTATTTTAAAATTTTGTCTGTTTGTTTGTTAGTAGAGATCAAACCCATTGACCTATATCCCAAGACCTTTTAAAAATATTTTTACTTTGAGACAGGGTCTTGCTAAATCCCTAAATTGTTCAGCCTGGGCTCACTCTTGCAATCTTCCCGCCTCAGCTTCCCAGAGTGCTTGGTTACAGGGGTGCAACACTGGGCCTGGCTGCCTGATGACATAATATTAAATGTGAGATTACATTTACCATGCGTTCACCACGGCCATCCTTTCCCTCTATTTTACCACAAGAGAACCTGAGGCTCTGAGAGGTTAAGTAACATGTCCAAGGTGACACACTGGTATAGTAGTCCCCTCTTACCTCTGTGGGTGATCCACAGAAAATGCATTATGAGGGCCCAGTGGGTTCCTGAAGCCACAGATAGCACCAATCCTACGTACGAAAGGTCGCTGACTTACAATGACTTAGCTTTACAAAGGTGCAAAACCAACACGCATTTAGTTGAAATCATACTGCGAATTCCAGTCTTTTCACAGGCCAAGGATATGCTGTAGGATGGCCTCTCTCGATGCTGGGCAGGAGCAGGGCACAATGGCTAGGGGCAACAGCCAGTCAGCCCCTCTGTCCTGAGGGTAAACAACAGGCACCCTACATCTAGTGCTTGGCCGTCACTTTTGGATATATTCAATAAATTATAATGAAATACTCAAAAGTTTAATAGAAAATAGGCATTGTGTCAGATGATTCTGCCCCAGCTGTAGGCCGTGTACATGTTCTGAGTACACTAAAGTAGGCTAGGCTAAGCTACGCTGTTAGGTATGTGGGCTCAGTAAGACATAACAGTAACTGATAAAATAGGACAATTATAACAATATACTACAACAAAAGTTATTTAAAACTTTAGAATTTTTATTTCTAGAATTTTTCACTTAATATTTTTGGCCGTGGGCTAACTGTAACTACAACTACAAGTAACTTAAACCATAGAAGAATAAAACCTCAGAAGTGGCAGAGTTGGGGGGATTTAAGGGGACCACTCTAAGTGGCAGAGCTGCAATTTTTAAACCAGGTCTCCTGAGCTTCCACACCTGAACTCCCTTCTTAGGGCTAAGGATGAAAATGCTGTAACCCTAACAGGAGAACTTGCTATTAGATTCCATCCATCCCCAAGGTATTAGCCCAAATCATCAGGGATTTAGAAAGAATCAGTTGAACCTGGCTCTAGGTCATCTGTACATCACAACAGGAGAACAGATCTACTCTTGACAGACTTATATTTAGGTATTAATTCTTTGAGCCTCTGAGTACACTTAGCATAGACATTTTTAAAAAATTATTATCTCTACAATAACTCAGATATTGACCAGGGGCTCACTGACTCTAAATCACTAGATGTGATCATTTTGAATTTGCGTGTGTGTGTGTGTGTGTGTGTGTGTGTGTGTGTGTGTTTCTGAGGCTTGGCTTGACCTCAGAACCTCTTCCACTGTGTTCCACCTCTGGCCCCACCCTGGCATCTTCTGAAATAGAAGCGACTCTACCCATACAGGCCTTTTCTGAATCAAAACGAACCTCTCCCCCAGGCTAAGACTCAAACTGAAGGATGTTCAGGAGATTGAAGGCAAACAGGCAATTTTCTGCTCATAGGACAGAAATGCAGCCCATGATAGCCTGCATAAAGGGTTATCATACCGGCACTGCACCCGGAAAAACACTGTCTTAGTTTTATAGTAATGCTAGGAAGAACCAAAAAACCTTGGGACACCTGGGGAGTTATCAGTGGTTAAATTCTGCTTAGCCATCTGAAGGACAACTCTTAAATGCACATAAATAAATATCTTCAAAGATGAGATGAATGGTTTATATAACTTTAACTGTTGACTCTTACAACTCTGAAGTCATAATGAGAAACTATATTGAAAACAGCTATAAATCGGGAGGCTGAGGTAGGCGGAGCGTTGTGAGTTCGAGGCCGGCTTGGGCTACAATGTGGCGCAAGGCCGACCTGAGCTACATAGTGCGACCCTGCCTCAAAAAAAAAAAAAAAAAACCAGGGCCGGGAGTTTGGCTCAGTGGCTTAAGCGCCTGCCCTGGCAGGCGCAAGGCTGTAAGTTCAAGCCCCGGTGCCGCAAAAAAAAAAAAAGAAAACAGCTATAAATGTTCATAAAAAATTAAAAGATGACCAGCTAGTAGACTGTTCTGTAACATCACTGAGGCTCCCTGTACTACTAAAATAATGCCTGATGGTTCATAATGCATTTGTTTTGGTCATCACTGACAATCCACAGATGTAGGTATAATAAGAATTATAGGTATTGCTATTCAGAGAGACCAACGCCAAAGCCACAGTGCCATAAGTGACAGGGCTAGATATTGATTGGTGCTCATGATTCTAAATCCAATACTCTTTGTATTATATCACACTCTTCATTAGGGCTTCTTGTGTTATAACAAAATGGGTTGTTTTTATACCTACTTCTGAGGGAAGAAGAAAGGGGAAAATAATAGAAGAAAAATTTCTTCTTTAGAATACTGTCTAAAAGGGGAAGAAGAATTGAAGGGTGGAGAGGGGAATGGGAAAAAGAAGCAAGATGTACTGTGTGCAGGTACAAACTTCCTGTGACGAAGGTTATCATTATACATATCTAAGGGGTACAAATAAAATAAAAAGTGAAAACAGAAAAAAAGACGAGAGAGAGAACTTTGCCTCAGTCAGGGTCTGATGAAGAAACCACTATAAGTACTTATGAGGGGAAGGAAGAGCAAGAGAGAACTACACATTGGTTTGTATCTACTTAAAAATAAGTATTTTATTTTATTTAGTTTATGATGCTGACAATCAAACCCACGGCCTCCTGTATGCTCAGCCAGCACTCCACCACTGAGCTACACCGCAGCCCACAACAGAAGGAATTTAATGGGGAGAACTGGTTACACAAGCCATAAAGATGCTAAGCGCAAAACTGGATGAGAAAAGGTTTAGCGACAGCAGAAAACTATTACTACTGCTAAGCCAGGGAGAGGGGGAGAAAAAAAAAAGATGGTGTCTCTGGAGTCAAAGGCCCGGAACCACCTGAAAAGAGCAGGAAACCATGGAGTCTGTCCAGCGGGCGCTGGAATCACACGGGAACACCGCCCACTGAAGAAGACACTGAGAAGGAAGGGAGAAGGAAAGTATCCCGCCTTCTCTCTCTGTCCTCATGCACGATATCCTGCCAACGTCTCTGATCCGGGAAGCTCAATCCATAGCCACCCACCCAGGAGCCTGGGCAAGGGAAGAGGGAGGAAGAGATTTGTGAGAAAACTGGCCGAGGACCACAGCTACCCCTCAGCCGCGGAAATCCAGTGTGCGTCACTGTCTGCCGGCGGTGAGGCTGGAGGCGGCATCACAGCAAAGCTGACTGGTACATACTTCCACCGGCAGGTACATAAACACACAAGCAAGAAAATGAAATAACTGGAGACTCAAAAGTCAAACAGTGGTAACAGATACTTTTAGTAATTGCTCTGAGGAAAACATCCCCACCATCTGTGAGCCCGGCGGAGAGGGCAGCACATGTACCTTGCCCTTGCAGTAGACCGCTCTAGCAAAGTGGTGGGATTCCCCAGCTAGAGGCAGGGAATGCAAGACCGTCTTGCACCTCACAGTCAGCTGGGAAGTCTGGGACAGGATGACCCGCTGAACTGGGAGTGTCATAAGCCAGCAAGTCAAGAGCCAGGCCTTCCAGAGAGGAAGTCTGTCACTGAGCCCAGCAATGCTGCCCACGAGTACTAATATAGCTCAAGGGTGGCCACTGACACGGAGGGGACTCCAAGCTTCCTGCTTACCCTGCTGCCACCACCACCCTCACAGCACAGCCTTGTTACTTATTCATAAACCACCTCTTCTCCTGAAGTGGACTGTACGGACCACACGATGTGGGGGGACCTTTATAGTTTACGTAACGCTACAATTATCCACCTTAAAATACATAGCCCCAGCCGACACAGCCCGACCTGATTTCACCATCCCTTGGCACACAACCTTAGAAACGCCTCCTCCTTGCTCCACGCTGTGGTATTCACTGTCTCTGAAGGACAGGACTGCCCCACTGAGTGGAACAGCCTTGGCCTCTCCTGTCTGAATCCTGACAGTGGTTCCATACTCAGTAACTCATCGGTCCTCCGGATATCCTGGGCTGCTACATTCTAAGCCAAACTTCCCAGAACTTACAGTGTAGTTTTGTCATTTCATATAATTTTCTTCTTCCCAGAGAGACTTGAACAGCGACCCTAGCATCATAAGTAGGGCACTAAGGCGCCTGATAAATGTTTAAAGAATTGAATGAAAGGTAAGTCCTTTGCCCAGTGTGGTGGCGCATGCTCGTAATTCCAGCACTCGGGAGGCTGAAGCAGGAGGATCATTGCAAGTTCGAGACCAACCTGGTTACGAAAGGAGTTCAAGGCCAGCCTGAACTGCATAGGGAGACCCTGTCTCAAAAAGACAAAAAAAAAAAAAAAAAAAAAAAAAAAAAAAAAAAAAAAAAAAAAAAAAAAAAAAAAAAAAAAAAAAAAAAAAAAAAAAAAAAAAAAAAAAAAAAGAAAGAATAAATAAATAAAGAAGGAAAGAAAGAAAGATAAGTCCTTTAAAAGCAGAGGCCTCATCTTTTACTTTCAGGGCTTCTTTTGGAGCCTCAGTCCTATTTTCCAAGCAAGTAGGCACTCAGTAAATACTGCTTGACACTAATTCACATATCTCTAAGCTGATTCTCCTGGAATGCATCTTAATAACCAGCAAGTGAAGTTACATTCTTCGGATAGTTTTAGATGATAATTGCAAAAAAGTGAAACACAAAAGAACCTGTTAAAATATTTAAATTATTAGAAAAAGTACAAACCACATGACTACTTTACCAAAATGAACCTCACCATTGTGTATTACCTGTACACACTAACAACAATTTTAAAAAGAAAAAAGTACAAACCAAAGCACAGTACTAAGCATGCATTAAGTAGATGTCTTCATTTAACAGTGGAGAAAAGGCAATAGTGCAGTCTCCTACAGAAGGAAAATCTGATGAAATCTTACATTACCAGGGTCTCAATACCCATCTTTAAAATCACAGGTTAATTTAAACAGGTTTAGCTGCTTGGGTGATTTTAAAAACTTCACACACCATAACACAAACTCTACAATTATATTAAAAGGACAAAGAAAAAAACAGACTAATAAAAAAGTGCTACCACCATGCAGAAAAACAGTTAGCTATTTCGTGGTGGTTAGAAGTTTTGTTTTCTTCTGCAACCATGCTTTTTTAACACTTGGACAACAATCACAAAAACCATAGGCTGCAGAGATCTCTGTGCTGTGTGGGAACTTCTATTTCTTCCAACAATCAGACTTACTTCCAGGATCCGTAGAGGAAGAGCAAAAAGCAGGAAACAAAAAAAGGAGGGGCAATAGGCTCATTAGCCAAGAGATCGTAACAAAAACGCAGCCAGTCAGGCCAGCAGCCAAGCCCCCATCAGTAACGGCCCCAACACTCAAAAGGCCTAGTTTTCTTTCATGGAAAGGGGAGGGCGGTGTCCAGTCCAATGCAGCCTGCACAGAACTGAAGTTTTAAAAAATAAGATGAATTTTCAGTGGCAAAGCAACATAACAAAAGTGACTTTCTAGCTGTTTTTGGATAAATACTTTTAAAAACACTACATATATACATATTTACGTAACTAAAACAAAAGTTTCATAAACTACTACTTAACCATTACTCTGGTACATGTAATGGACTCTTTCTATTCTAGTCGCTTCTCTATCGAAGTCTCATCTCCATCAAAAAATTCTAGTCTAGTTTAGTCATGTTCTAGTCCAATCTGTTCTCCATCAAAAAAAAAAAAAAAAAAGAACAACCAGGACACACTACACTGACTAACGGCAGGGGCTACAACCTACATTGAAATACATTGCCCTAAAGAACATTCACCAAGCAAAGACCACATCCTATTCTCCCTTCCGTTTTTTAAAATTCATTGCTGGTAAGAAAAGACCACACTGGCTTCACTTTTTTAGGGGGGAGGGGGTCAGGGCTTGGAATATAACATGCACTACAATACTTATTAAACTCAAGAGCCCAACCCCCCCATTACTATTCTGTGAGTAAACTAACACAGAAAGGAGCAGAGAGGATAAGGCTTTGAGGAGAAGAGCTGAATTCCAATAATGGAGATACTGCCTGGGCCACATGCCCAATATCTTCAGCAAGACACTGCCAAGCTTTAACCATCACTTAAGATGCTTTGATCCATCAGCCTAACGCCAAAAAAGCAAGAAAGGCCCATCACAGAAGCGGAGAATCTGACCGTCTGTCTGGTAGCTGGTCTCGCTTCAAATGAATGAAATAGGACCATACTCTTTAAATGATAGTATAATTATCTGCAAAAACCAAGAACTCCAATTTAAATCAGTGAAGAATGGCTAGAACATTCACTGTATAACAAACCAAACACAGCCAAATGAAATGAGCATCAGGTTAGATGACCCATATAATGGATATCCCTCAAGACACCCTCCTGAGACCTGCCTAGTTCAATAGATAAGTGCTGCTGACAGTTATAATGGGATAGGCTACCATTAATAAAGATACCGCTTCTCAGGAGCCTGCTTTGGAACTGGTATCTTGCTCAGTATTTAATATACCTAATCACTGTTCTCAAAACAAACAAGCCTGACAGGGGGCCATTAACTCCACTTTGCACAAGAGGAAAGGAGCCAGGCATGGTGGCGCACGCCTTTAATCCCAGCACTTGGGAGGCTGAGGTAGGAGGAGCGTTGTGAGTTCGAGGCCCGTTTGGGCTACAACACAAGTGCAAGGCTGGCCTGAGCTACACAGTGCGACCCTGCCTCAAAAACCCAGGGTCAGGAGTTTGGTTCAGGGGCTTACGAGCCTGTCAGGCAGGCGCAAGGTTGTGAGATCAATCCCCGGTGCCGCAAAAAAAACAAAACAAACAAACAAAAAAAAACAAAAACAAGAGGAAAGGAGGTCCTTGCTTATAATCACATACCCAGAAAGTGACAGGGCTTGGATAATGAACTCAACAATGGCAGCTTAAACTTCACCTCCCAGGGCATGTTTCTTTGACAGTGTAAGGGATATGAGCATAAAAATAAAGTAAGAGCCAGGCGTGGTGGTGCATGCCTTTAATCCCAGCACTCAGGAGGCAGAGGCATGAGGATCACTGTGCTTTGAGACCAGCCTGGGCTACAAAGTGAGTTCAAGGTCAGCCTGAACTGCATAGTGAGACCCTGTCTCAAAAAATAGGGCCAGGGATTTAGCTTAGTGGCGTAAGTGCCTGCGAGGTTGTGAGTTCGATCTCCAGTCCTAAATAAATAAATAAATAAATGTATGGATAAGTAAATGTCCAAGGTACACAGAAGTGCACAGAAAGGAAGAAGGAAAAAAGGAAAGAAAAAGAAAAAAAAAGTAATTGGTTCTTTTAAATGAGAAAAAAATTATTTTAGAAACCAGCAGCTTCCCTTACTTAGGAAACAATTTCAGCTCTGCAGTCCTACTTCTGCAGCAGTTATTATTACGTGTGCTCTGCACTGTCACTCTAAGAAAAAAGATCCTGCCACTAGGAAGAGGAACTTCAAGGTGCAAGTTCGCTTTTGATACAGATATTTAGTTACACAAATACAGTAATCTACCCACCTTCCCTGAAAAACTGACTTTATCACAATTTATTTTAAATTGTTGAGATATTGAAAGTTTTTTCAAATTTAAGAGTTTTGTTTTATTTTTGTTTTTGTTTTTTTGGTACCAGGGATCAAACTCACAACCTCAAGCTTACCAGGCAGGTACTTACGCTGCTGAGCTAAATCCCTAGCCTACTTTTTCAAATTTAAAAGAAAGGCTAACGTAAAGGGAATCAAATATTACTACAGGCAATACTTTAATTATCCACTGGGGAAAACCCTGATTCATACATCACGCAT
>RJWM01002924.1:0-20140 GCA_004363535.1 Dasyprocta punctata
GAGTGCTGGGATTAAAGGTGTGCGCCACCACACCTGGCTTCCCCTCCTTATTGACAAAAGCTTTGTTTCCATTTTTTCTTCCATTCTTCCTCCCCGCCTTCTTGTTCCCCTTCCCATTTGAACATTTTCTTTCTATTTCACAATATTTATTACACATTTTGGTCCTTATATACACTTTCGGCTTCTCACACCAGAGAAGGAGTTATTTACACACATGTCTGATTTATTTCACTCTAGAGTGTGGTCTCAAGGTGTTGCAGCGAGTGACTGCGGGCGGCATAGACGATGGAAAAGATGACTCAGAGATGAGACTAAGTTCAACCCACTGGGAACCCGGAGGGGCGATTTCTCAACCAAGAGTGGCCAGATTTTAGGGAAACTCTGAGGGAAGAAAAAGCCACCAAGCCAAAAACTCTCTGACTTTTATTTAGAATGTCAAAGTCAGGAGAAAAAGCAGGAGAAAAGAAGTTTGGGCATGGAGCTGTCTCAGGACTAAGCAGTTTTTCTTGCGGAAAGGGAATGACATGGCTAGACACAATGTGCTTCACTAATCTAAACTTTTCTTTTTTGTCTTTTTGAGACAGGGTCTCCCTATGCAGTTCAGGATTACCTTGAACTCACTTTGTAGCTCAGGTTGGTCTCAAACTTGCAATGATCCTCCTGTTTCAGTCTTCCAAGTACTGGGATTACAGGTGTGTGCTGCTGCATCTAGCCTAATCTAAATTTCTTGCTGTTAAACCATTCAGGCTGGGGATTTAGCTCAGCAGTTAAAGTACCTTCCTGGTAAGTGTGAGGTTGTGAGTTTGAGTCCCTGGTATAAAAAAAGGAAAAAAAGACATTTGATTCTCACACAGACAGTGTGCTTTTTGCTCCATAGTTAAACCATTCACTCCTCACAGTGCCTGCATGCTTTTTACCTCACACTTTAATTATCTGCATCATTTTGCCCTGCATTTTAACCATTTACGGGATCCCCTTAGAGTCGATGCACTTTTGTCTTGCAGTTTAATCATTCAGTTTAATCATTCACTCTTGGCCAGGTCCCCCATATCAAGATGCACTCATTTACCTAGAAATGTCTCAAGTTTTTCTTCTCTATGGCCAAGTAGTTCTCCATTGTTTAAAAAAAATCACATGTTTTTTATCCATTCACCCGTAGATGGGCACTTGTGTTTTCAAGATGTGGCTATTACACGCTGTGCCACTATAAGCATGGGCATGCATATATCACCGTGGCATGAGGCTTTTAATTCTTTTGAGAAAATATGCAGAAGGGGAATAGCTAGGTTGAATGGAACCTCTGGTTTTAGTTTTTTGAGGAATCTTCACACTGATTTCCACAGTGGTTGCACCAGTCTACATTCCCACCAACAGTGTAGAAGGGTTCCTTTCTTCCCACAGCCCCTCCAGCATTTGTTATTGGTTAATTTCTTGATACTAGCCATTCTTTCTGGGGTGAGATGGAATGTCAGAGTTGTTTTAATTTGTATCTCTTAAATGGCTGTGAAGTTGAACATTTTTTCATATATTTATTTGCTGTTTGTACTTCTTCATCTGAGAAATGTGTATTCATCTCAGATGCCCATTTTGCCAGTTTTTACTGATGACTTTTGAAACTATGTTCCTTAGTGAGAGTGTCTGTAGTTCTCTTTCATGGTGGAATCTTTCTCTGGTTTTGGTATCAGGGTGATGCTTGCTTACAGGAATGAATTTGGGAGTATTGCTTCCCTTTCAATTTCATTAAAGAGTTTGAGAAGTAGCAGCATTAGGTCTTCTCTGGACTTAATTTGTTGGTAGGTTTTTAAAAAATTGTATCTTCAGAAAAATAAATAAAAGATTTATATCTTCAATTTCATTGAGGGATATTGAGTTATTTAGAATATTCTAGATTCAGCTTTGATAATTCATATGTATCCAGGAATCTGTCCATTTCTTTTGTGTTTTCCATCTTACTACAGTATTTATCAAATTTTTTCTTTATGCCAGCAACATTGCTGAACAAACTGTCTTCACTGTTGAATAAAATCTGTGGTCATTGACACACTAGGGATTTTACCCTGTCTTGAAAAGCCAAATACCTAGCATTAAAAAAGAAGAAGAAGAAGAAGAAGAAGAAGAAGAAGAAGAAGAAGAAGAAGAAGACGACGACGAAGAAGAAGAAAAGGAAAAAAAATAGAGCTGGGTGTGGTGGCACACACTTTTAATCCCAGCACTCAGGAGGCTGAGGTAGAAGGAGTGTTGTGGGTTCGAGGCCGGCTTGGGCTACAACATGAGCACAAGGCCAGCCTGAACTACATAGTGCAATCCTGTCTCAAAAAACTGGGGCTGGGAGTTTGGCTCAGTGGCTTAAGTCCTTGCCTGGCAGGTGTGAGGTTGTGAGTTCAATCCCCGGTGCCACAAAAAAAAAAAAAAAAAAAAAAAAAAAAGAAAGAAAGAAAGAAAAGAAAAAATATATAGTCTACTTGAGTTAGGAGTACAAATTCCTCACACTCTTTGGAAGCTAAAATTATTTCACATTTCATAAATGGGAATACAAAGGGCATAGAATTTCTCTCAGTGCATATCTGCCCTTTAGGACTAACCCCAGGCTGGGTTAGGTCTGACCCCTCTGTGCTGCACACCTCTGTGTTTTATGCACCGTAATACTCAGCACATTATGTTGCAGCGTCATACTTGACTGTCATTCTCCTTTAGGGGGCCCCTGTTAATAGACAATGGATCCTTTTATCCCTGTACTTAGCAGAAATGTTTGTAGTAATGATGAATGAATGGATAGTTAAGTAAGTTTTGTTTTTAAATTTAGCTAACCCCTTTGGCTAAAAACAGGTACACACATGCATAATTTTTTTACTTTATTGTCATTACTAACATGTTGTTGACCCTATCAGGAATAAGCTGCAGTAAAGCACCATACAATTCAAAATGGGAAACCATTACTAGTACACAGTGTAACTTTTTTTCTTTCTTTTGGGACAGGGTAAGTAGTTTAGCCTGGTCCTGAGCTTACAATGTAACCCAAACTGCCGGCTTGAACTAGTGATGTTCCTTCTGCCTTAGCTTCCCACATGCTGGGGTTATAGGCATGCAGCCACAGTGCCCAGTGGGCATAACTATCTTTTAGCAACTGTGTCAGCATTTGAAACATAGACTTGTAGAATATATATTCAGGAGTTTATGTATATAGATTATATATGCAAAAGTGATTGTTCTGTTGTTTTATGGTGCTGGGGATTGAATTCAGGGCCTCGAGCATGGTAGGTGAGTACTTCATCACTGAGCTACATTCCTAGCCCATTTTCGAGTCAGGTATTTGCTAAGTTGCCTAGGTTAGCCTCAAACTTGCCATCTTTAGGGCTGGGAATTTAGCTCAGTAGAGTAAGCGCCTGCCTGGCAAGTGTGAGGTCATGAGTTTGATCCCTGGTATCAAAAACAAAAACCAAAGCAAACCAAACTTGCCATCTTTTTGCTCATTCCTGAGTAGCTGGACTTACAGCTGTGTGCCACCCTACCTGGCTTGCAACGGTATTTTGGTCTATTAAATAGTAATGTAGATTCAAAGATTTAAAGATTTAAAGATTTATGACTATGGGATAGCTTTAAGCTCTAGGTCTCTGAATGGTAAAATTAAAAAAAATGTTTAAAGAAATTATAAAATATTTTCAAAAATTAAAAAATTTAGAAGTTTCATATTTATTGACAAATCAAGAAGATGGTAGAGTTCTCATAGGCATGTATATACATCATGCATTACAATTAATGAACCAATATGATATATTATCATTAACTGAAGTCCACAATTTGTTCAGATTTCCTAGTGGATTTTTTTTTTTTTTTTGGTTACTAGGAATAGAACCCATGATCTTGCACTTGCCAGGCAGGTGCTGTGCAGCTAAGTTATATCCCTGGCTCAGCCTGGCCTACAAAGTGAGTTCAAGGCCAGTGTAAACTGCATAGTAAAACCCTGACACAAAAACACAAAACAAAAAATAAAAAACAAAAAAACCTCATCTAGAAGACTGTTTCTCTTCTTCTTCCTCCTCCTCTTCTTCTTCTCCCTCGTCCTCGTCCTCGTCCTCGTCCTCCTCCTATTATTTTTTGATACTGGGGATTGAACTCATGACCATGTCCTTACCAGGCAAGTGCTTAAGCTGCTGAGCTAAATCCCCAGCCCCCTCTTATTGTTTTCTTTAATGACAACTTTTATTTTTTGTGTCTTTGAAACAGGGTCTCACTATGCAGTTCAGGCTGGCCTTGCACTCACTTTGTAGCCCAGGCTGGCCTCAAACTCGCAGTTATCCTGCTGCCTCAGCCTCCCAAGTGCTGGTATTACATGCATGCACCACCATGCCCAGTTTAATGTGCTTAGCGTGCCTGGGACCCTGGGTTCAATCCACAGCATAAGAAAAGAAAAAGAAAGAGAGAAACCAACCAAGTTGTCTTCGTGAAGTGTTTCACATTTTGGATGTCTTTTTTTTTTTTTTTTTTCAATTTGGCCATTGGGAACCCTATGAAGGGAATACACTTTTCATTATTGTTATTTTTTGCAAATCCATTTTATTTCAAGGAGAAAAAGAAAAAATGGATTTGTCTTATTTCCTTGTGGTATCATACTATTTGTTGCCTTCTCTTGAATTTCCTGTAAGCTACATGTCTAGTGGCTTAATTACACATAGGCTAAACATTTTTGGCACGAATATTCCAAAGTCACGCTGTGTACTTTACCTAGCCCTTCAGGAGGTGAATAATTCTAGCATACATTTTTGATTCAGCTTCTATTCTGTTTTGCCTTCACTTTTACTGTTTTATTCTTGTGTTTGTACTTGACTGAATACATTCAGTGTGATCCAGTGTACTCTTTCTTTTTTTTTTTTTTTCTTTTTTTTTGGTACCAGGAATCAAACTCAGTTGCCTTGCGCTTCCCAGGCAGGTGCTGTACTGCTGAGCTACATCTCCAGTTCCCGTTTTTGTTTTTGCTGTGCTTGGGATTGAACATCCTAGGCCAGTGCTTTACCACTGAGCTACCCACCCCCAGTTCAAAAATATAGTATTTGTTATATTTTTTTGAGACAGGGTCTTGCTGTGTAGTTCACTATGTAGCCTAGGATGGCCTCAAATGCACAGCAATCCTTCCTGCTTCAGTCTCCCAAGTGCTGGGATTATAGGCGTGCACCTTTACACCTGACTCAACAGTATTTTATTTATTTATTTGGTACCAGGAATCAAACTCAGGGCCTTGTGCTTGCTAGGAAGTGCTGTGCTGCCAAGCTACACCTCCAGTCCAACAGTCTTCTTTTAATAACATTTTAACTTTAAGCTGTCTGTGCAGAATTTCTCCCAGCTCCTGAAGTAAAAGTGAAAACAACTAGGCTGTCAGCAAAGTTGCTGAATTCTACATTTTTGGATGTTTTCTCCATTGGTTTGGGCCTCTGTTCTCCTTTTTCCCAGCGCCAATGATATACTGTATTTCCTCTGCAGGATCTAGTCTTCCTGGGCAATATTTTCCATCCGGATGTTATTCTCTTTCCTACAGCACAGTAACATGAAAATGTCCCAGTTTTTTCACTACAGTCATTGGCAGACTTTTCTGCTCCCTCTGCTTAACAAGATGGACAGGTTATTGTGAAGATCAAGCAGTATAAAGTGCTATACAAAAACAAATCACCATTATTTAAGGCATGACAATGACTTAAAGTCAAATTCTCAAAGTGGCAGAGTCATGGAAAGAGACATGGAGACATATATTGGTAGTAGTAGGAAGCCAAACCGTTAGTAGGAGCAAACATTTGTCAGAGAAAGGTTTCACAGACGGGTGGAGGGCTACACGCAAACAACAAACCCAGCTTCCATGAGGTAATGAAACCTGAGGTCTATTGCAGGTCCCAGAGTCTCCATAGAGGTGCAGGTTGGAGGTGTCCACAATCATCTGCCAACCAACCCTGCAATGGTGCTGTGTGTCTTTCTGCAAAGTATTTTTTCCTTAAATTTTTTTATTTTTTGGGGGGGTCTTTTTGAGACAGGGTCTCGCTATGCAGTTCAAACTGGGTCTGAGCCCAGGCTGGTCTTGAACTTGCAGCAATCCTCCTGCCTCAGCCTCCCGAGTGCTGGGATTACAGGTGTGCGCCACCATGCCTGGCTCTTAAAGTCTGCCTGCCTCTGATTTGGGGATAATATTTTCTTGCTCTTTGTCCCCTCTAGCTGCTCCTTAGTTCTCTTATTATTAATAAAGTCACTAAGTAATTATTCATAATTATGGTTGACAGCTATATGGCTTATTATGTGCTAAGAACTGTGCTCAGCAATTTGTTATCTCACTTAACGCACCCAGCCCTGATGCAGATATTATTATTTCTTTAACTAAAAACCAAGAAAAAGTTTTCAGAGATAACAGGTTGCTAAATCTAAACCCTATCTGCTTAATTACTATGTATGGAATGTGCCGCTCAAATTTTGGCATTATCCAAGTTCTAGCCTTCACTCCTTTTATTTTCTCAAGATCAAATATTTGTGTTTCTAATTTCTTTAACCCTGGTTGGCCTTAAACTTGAAGATTCTTCCTGTCTCAACCCTCCCAGTGCTGGGATTACGGGCGTTTGCCACAATGTCAGGCTATTGTTTTTTTTTAAATGTACCTTTATTTTCTTTCAGACAGGGTCTTGGTATGTAGTTCAGGCTGGCCTTGAACTCACTATGGAGCCCAGACTGGTCTTGAACTTGCGGCAATCCTGCTTTAGCCTTCTGGGATTGCAGGGAGATGCCACTGAACTCAGCCATGTACCTTTAAAACTTGCTGCATATCCAAAGCAAAGACTCAAGTACACTTGGCAGAAATAACAGAAGGGTTGCTAGAACTCTCACTGAATCCTATTTTATTCCATTTGTGGTCCATTATTGATACAGGGACATTAAACTCCCGACCTACTATATGTCTGGTATGAGTTCATGTTCTCTAAAATCGAAGAATGAATTTTAGGAACAACGGAGGTTAAGAACAGAAATATTTATTGAGACCAGAAAGGGTCCTGAGTGGGTTGCCAGACTGTCTTTTTCAGTGACTTTTACCAAGTAAAACCATGATGGGGCAAACTGGGAACTTGCAAGGCAGTCGGGCATCAGGTGGGACAGAACTGTAGTCAATCAGTAAGATTAACTGTTTAGGTAAAATTGACCAAAGAGTGGACAAATGAGGAAGCGAGTCACAGAGCAAGTGAGCATTCTTACAGATCAGTGACTCTTTCTGTAGGAGTTGGGATGGTAATTCCTGGCTTCTCAAGATGATCCATACCTAATCCCTAATGTTTACACTTAGGGTGTGGTTGCATTTGTTTTGAGATCTGGCCCACAGCAAGAGGTGTGTGTCTCTTCCAAGGTCACAAGACATCTAGTCCTCTATGCTGGGTCCTTTGAGGGCCTAGCCCTGTCTGACTGCCTATAATATTTCTAACTAACTCAGCTGCCCGTAATACTATGATTTCCAGGTTTTTCTTTTCCTGTGATGTATGTGACACATTGTGGTGTGGTAGGAAAACGACTGAATGCAGAATCAATTTCAGCCTCCTTGGGGCCTGAGGCAGGAAGATTCCAACATGGGCAATTCAGAGACTCAGTAATACCCTGTCTTAAAAAATAAAGGGATGAGGATGTAGCTCAGTGCGAAGGTTCTGAGTACCATTAAAAACAAAAAACTCAAACCTTACACTTCAGTTCCAGCTCTCTCTGTGAAGCTTCAGTTACCTGCCTTCCTTAAGTATAACTCAAAGGCGAGAAAAGACCTGTGATTCTCTGCCTGGGGTTAGTGAGCCAGCCAACTTTCCTGACCTTTCCTAATTAAAATGACTTAGGGTCCCTAATAATATAAGGGCCTACAAACATTCAGTTACATACTCGATTCACTATTAATCCTTGAGATCCCTTCCAGTTCTCTTAGGATTCCAAGGCAACCTTTGTCTAGTCAGTATTTGGTGCCTGCTTTTATTCTTCAGTTTATCATTTTACATTGGCTCTCTGCTTAGTCTTTCATTCACAAGTATTTGTTGGTTGCCTGTGACGCACCAAGTACTGTAGGTCCGCTTTCTGTCGTCTCTGTCTTCCCAGGGAAAAGCCATTTCGAGTTTCTTTTTCTTTTTTTTGTACCAGGAATCGAACTCACGATCTTCTCCTTGCCAGGCAAGCGCTGTACCACTGAGTTACATCTCCGGCCCATTTCAAATTTCCTACGTTCCCAACTTGGCAATAGAAAGCACTCGAAATTAAGTCACGATCTTTACATACACACTTGTGGGTTCTTCATCCCTCTCTCCACCAGCTCCACCTCGAGGATAGTCGTCCCCGGCGACAGTCATTTGTGGACTCCTGTCGGGGACAAACCCTCCACCCACAGCGCCTCCTGCCATACTGGTTTCCGAGCTGCTCGCCGGGCATCCGCGGTGACGCTTCCCGGAGTTGGAGCGGACTCCGCAGGCACGGCTCTGCGCGTCAGCCGGCTGGGACCCACGCGGGGCGGGGGCGGCACCTCGCGTGCTCCGTGGGCGGCTGCTGAGGGACTTCCGATTCTCTCCTGGTCTCGAGGCGACGCAAGCGGCCGAAACTTCCTCACTGCCCCGCCTCGGAGCACACACGAGACGTCC
This sequence comes from Dasyprocta punctata, assembly GCA_004363535.1. Classification (NCBI taxonomy): domain Eukaryota; kingdom Metazoa; phylum Chordata; class Mammalia; order Rodentia; family Dasyproctidae; genus Dasyprocta; species Dasyprocta punctata. The sequence goes on from RJWM01002924.1 coordinate 8,625, forward strand.
GCCCCACTCTCGCTCGGCAGGAACTTCCCCAGCCTGCTCGGAGCCGGCTTCTCCGTCCAGAGGCACGCGTCTCTCCGCTCGCCACCCGTCAGCTGCTAGCTCCGCCAGGCAGCCGCGAAGGAAGAAGGAGCGCGCGCCGCGACGGGGACGACGTGCGCGAGACGCACGGCCCCGCGCCCAGCGCCGGAAGCAGCCGGGCCGGGCCTCACGCGTCGCGCGCGCCGCCCCCACCTCACTGCCGCCGCCACCGCCGCAGCCAAGGCCTCGCTCGCGCGCGCGCACTAAGGCGCCGCTGCCGCCGCCGCCGCCGCCGCCGCCGCCGCCGCCACCGCCACTGCCGCTCCGCCTGCTGCTCCGGCTGCTGCAGGAGGCGGCGCTGGCTGGCGGCTGCGCTCGCTCCAGTCGGCGAGCGGAGCAGCGAGCGAGCGTGCGTGTGTGCGTGTGTGTGTGTGTGTGTTTTAAAGATGGCCGGAGCGGCGGCGGCGGTGGCCGCGGGAGCAGCAGCTGGAACGGCCGCGGCAGCCGTGTCGGTGGCGGCTCCGGGCCGGGCCTCGGCGCCCCCGCCTCCCCCGCCGGTGTACTGTGTGTGCCGGCAGCCGTACGATGTGAACCGCTTCATGATCGAGTGCGATATCTGCAAGGACTGGTTCCACGGCAGGTAAATAAACCCTCAGCCCCGCCGCCGGCCCCCAGCCCGCCGTCGCTGCTGTCGCCGGTCCCCGCGTCTCCTCAGGCCCGGCCGTCGCGCCGCGATCCGCGACCCTGTCGCCGAGCCTCGGGCCAGGCAGAGGGTCGCGCGGGGCCCCGGGCTCGCGGGACGCCGGGCAGGCTGCCGCGGGGCGCCGGGGCTCGGCCGGCCCGGGCGGAGAGTCGCCACAACAAACAGGAACAAAGGCGGCCGGCGGAGAAGTTGGCAGGGGGAGCCCGGGCGAGGGACGCGGCGGGGGCGGCGGGGACGGCGGAGGCCCGCAGCCCGCAGCCCCTCGCCCGGGCCGCCCTGCCCAGCCCCGCCGTGTCGCCTCGCCTCGCCTCGCCTCACCTCTCTCGGGCTCCGGCCCGAGTCGACCCCGGCCGCCCCGCGCCTGCCTCGCTTCCGGGCTGCCGCGCGTCGCCCCCGCGGTCCTGTCGCGCCCCTTTCCCGTCTTTCTCAAACTTCTCGGCCGGCGGGGCGGCGGGACGGGGCGGCGAGAGGGACCGCGTCAGGCTGTGGCGGGGCTCGGCGAATCAGCAGAGCAACAGATGAGGCGCTGCCGGGGACCCGCGCGGGCCAGGCCGAGGGGCAGGTGGGCTCGGCGCCGGCCACCTCGCAACACACCCCCTGCGGCCGGCGCGCGGCGGAGGGAGGAGTGGGTGACGGGGCCAAGGGGACAGCACCACCCGGTCCCCGCGTCGCCCTCGTCACGCCGAGCAAACTTTACAAAGAGTGCAGTCGCTGTCGCCTGGGGGTTGGCGACACCGGGACGACCCACTGCGGGGGCCCGGGACCGGCGACTGGCAACGTCGGGGCGGTGGCGGCGGCGCCGGTGGCGATGGTCGATGTTGTCCTCTGATTCCGCTGTCGCCGCCGCCGCCGCCGCCGCCGCCGCGCCTGGGGTTTGACGTTTGTGAGAACTCGGGCCGCCTCCGCAGCCAGGCCGCCGACTCGTGTGTTTTGTAATCAAAGTGTGAGGCTAATAAAGGGCGGCGCCACAGCCTCTTGACTCGGGCGTGGGAGGGATTCGCAGGCATTTAAACAAAGAAACTAGTTGGGGTTGGGCTCTCAAAGTCCTTATTTGGGTGTTGTGGCCAAGCCTGCGGTCACTTTTAGGTGAAGCGCGATTCCCGGGTACCGTTGGCTGTTGTGTCTGGGCGAGAACTTGCTCGCAAGTCATAGCTGATATGGTGACTGTGATTGTAGGAAGTGCCCTTTGATTGACAGCAGGACATTTAAATACAGCCTCCGCTCCCCCCTCCCCAATTTTACAGAAACACTGAGCGACCAGGCCAGATGTCTTAGTCTCCCTCTGCTGGTCCGGGGAGAGAAAACCATTTAAATTACAGGGTTCTTCACTGTGGTGAGTGCTAGTACAGTTCTGCTTCATTTTCAAGTACAGTTGGTTTTATTTAATGAGGTTTCGGGTTAGACGATTGTGACAACAGAAAAGGCACAACAAACTATCAATTTAGTATATGTGCTGCCGAAGCGAGTACGCAAACTATCAACTTAAAAGATGAGCGGGGTCCTCATTTTGTATAAAGGTAATCTCAGTCTGATAGATGGTTGAGGAATATTGTTGCAGCTTTGCCACTTGTCATTAGGAATAAATTATCCAAAGATGTTTTCTGTTAGCCTAAATGAGATGTTTTCCTATATTTTGATTATACATAAAAGTAAAATTTCAAGATACTAAATCTTGCCAATTTTGTTTGTACGTCCTGTATTTCCGTAACATATTCTAAAGCAAGCAGAATAGAGATTATCTAAAAATCTAAGTTCTGCGTAGAATAAAAATAAAAATCCATGGTGGTTATGTGTTCATGTTTTCTCAAGACTTTTATAAATGGAAGTTTTGAGCTATGTAAGAAATCTGCTCCGTTGTGCAATGTTGATACTTGATAGGTTAGAGTTTTTTCAGTCTTAATATAGGTAACTAAATACTATTAAGATATTTTCTGGAGAATTTTGTTATGCAAATTTTTTAAAGTACAACTCTGTAGAAGGAAGTTGAGGGATCACCTGAACGAGTATGTATGTTTTTTCTGCATTGTCACATGAATATGTGTAACTTCGTACCTTTGGAAATGACTCACAGATAGCTTTTTTAGGAGTGCAGGGTCTTTTTGGTCATCAGCCCTTGAGACTTCAAAGTCTGTCAGATGTCTGAAGCTAGGAAACTTATTGGTGTTGCCCTACCCTACAAAAATATCTTTTTAATGACTTAATTTTTAATGAAGTATTGATCATTTGAGGTCTATATGTTTTTCCTGTGATCAGTATTGTGTTTATTCCAGTGTTTATTGTACCACAAAACGAGTTACTATTTTTAGCACAGCAAACTGTTCCTAATGTGTTAATTATTAAACAAATGTCATTTTTCCCCTATGAGAATTGGCCCTTTAAGGACCAGGGTATATCTAATCCCATGGTCAAGTTTCCTTTAGCTTCCAAAAATGGTCCACCTGCAGAGGAGGAAGGGGATACAGTGAATTGCTTTTGCCTGGATAATTTCTTGATACTTTTATCTCTTCAAGCAGAAGAACTTTTTTTAAATTAGTGAAATTAGTGAATCTAGGTATACATTTTGGTTAACTCTGCCTGCAGTTTGTGATGTCTGGAAATCTCATTGTCCGTATTTCTCCTGTTAAGGAAGAAAGATTCTCCTTGGTGCTTTTTAGCAAGACTGAGTGGAACAGCTTTCTCTAAGACTGAGGCTGTTAACCTTGAGCTGCCTCTTTGGCGTTCAGGAATTTTCATTCTTCAGTTTGCTTTTGCCTTTTTGCAAGGAAGAAGATAAGACACCAGGCAGGGTACAATGTATAATTGATACTCTAGGGACATTGAGCTGGTGAATTAGCAGGGTTTTCAGGAAGGTTCTGTCCAACCTGGCATCCTGGGTGGAAATAGGACAGTGGAGTTCCTTCCTGGTGTTGCCCTACCCTCTCATCTCAGGGACCCGGGACTTTCCAGTGTACTTTAATATCATCCTGTGAAAAATGGCATCATTGCCTTAATTAAATTGTCTTAGAGCAGTGATGGCGAACCTTTTAGAGCTTCTAATGATGACAAACAGCTGGGTGTTTTAGGTTCACCACCACTGTAAGTGTCTGTTGTGTCCCCATTAGAATGATACACTTATTAGTCTTTTTAACCACATATTGTTTTGATTTGTAAAAGTAATACAGAAAAATTGGAAAAAAAAAGAAAAATTGGAAAGCATAAAAAACGTGAAGGTACCCATGTCTTCCCAGAGATGACCACTATTTCAACATTTGAGGTGTATCTATATTTTTAAAAAATGTTAGGATTTGTTTTATGTGTTCTACTGCAACCTTCTTCCAGTGTGCACAGTACTTTTTCCCATATCTTTAATATTCTTTGAAAACATTTTTAGTGGATGCATATTGTTTAATTCCATGAAAGTACAATACATTTTGAAATTATTTTCCTTTTGTTTACTTTGCTTACTATTCTTTCTTGTATTTATTGATGATATACCCGACATCTTTTTTCTTTTTGCCAGACATCTTTTAAAACAAATTATAGCCGGGCATGGTGGCACACGCCTTTAATCCCAGCACTCTGGGAGCTGAGATAGGCGGAGCGTTGTGAGTTCGAGGCTGGCTTGGCTACAATGTGAGTGAGGCCGGCCTGAACTACATAGTGCAACCCTGTCTCAAACAACTAGAGCCGGGAGTTTGGCTCAGTGGCTTATGCGCCTGCCTGGCAGGCGTGAAGTTGTGAGTTCGATTCCCGGTGCCACAAAAATTAAATAAATAAATAAAATAAAACGAATTATCGTGGCCATCTTTAATTATTTCTTGAGAATAAGCCAAATGAATACATGTGGAACATTCAGAAGAAGACTTGACATGTGTAGTACTCAATAAGAATTTTCCTTGAACTAGAATAATTGGTTAGAAGGTGCAGATGTCCTTGTGCCTGTTGTCAGATTGACCCTCAGAAATGCTATTATAGTTTTTTTTGGTGCCAATAATTGAACTCACAGCCTCATGCTTGCCAGGCAGGTGCTGTGCTGCTGAGCTATATATCTCCAGCCTATTATTACAATTTATATTCCCCCAAGAGTGCCCACTTTCTGGTGCCCTGCATCCTTACCAATCTATCATGTTGTTACCCTCCTTCTTCATAATAAACCTGCTACTCCGTAGCTCAATGAAAATTCCTACCCCAAAACTGTCCATAGCAGTCCCTGAACTAGAACAACCTAGATATCATTAATAGTAGATTGTGTTATATTCATAAAACAGAATACTATTTGGCAATAAAAAAGAATTCAGTATTGAAGTAGGCAACAACATGGGTGAATGTCACGATTGTAAGGTTGAATGCAAGAAGCCAGACACAAAAGAGTATACTGTTTGTTCCATTTATATGAAGTTCAAGTGCAGGCATAATTGGGGAGCAACCCAGCAGTGTTTTCCTTTGTTGGGAGTATTGGCCGAGAGGAGGCTCCTGAGGTGTGGGGTATTTTCTTTATCTTTATCTTTGGTGCTTGTGTGAATATATACGTATCTACCGATTTGCTGAGTTGGATGATCAGTGAGAATTAAGAAGGAAACTTTTAACTTTGTTTTAAAGTTTCAAAAACCAGAATTTTCCTACTGTGATCGCTGATGTACAGTATCTTATAATTTTGTTTAGTTTCTTGTCCCTAACTTGAGTAACATTGCCTCTTGTGTTTTGACTTTAACCTAGTCCATAATATCCCAGGAGCTGTTCTTGGTGCTAGGAATGTGGCAATGACCAGAGCAAAATCCTTGTTTTGGTAACCTGCTCTAGCTGGGGACAACAGATAGATACCTGTGATGATTGATGAGGGCTATGAAGAGAAACTGAGTGGAGGAAGAGAAGGGGATGAGTTATTAGTAATGCTATTTTCATATGGTGTGATTCTGGAGGCCTTTGTGATGTGTTCTGAGCTTAGGCAAGGAAGAACAAGAGCATGTGCAGGTAAATGGACCAGAACAGTGTGGGACCTTGAAGGCCAGGTCCTTTAAAAGGATTGCTCTTTGTTAGGGCATAGCTCAGTGGTGCACTTGCCTTGAATGTGTAAGGGCCTGGGTTTGATCCCCAGTATCGGAAAAAGAAAAGAAAAAGAAAAAGGAAAAGGATTGCTCTAATTGTTACATGGAAAATAGGAAGCAGACAGAAGAAAAATTTTATGTAGAATAATGTTACTGGATGGGAGTTTTCAGGTGCACACTCTGCAGGGCCCCAGAAAGGTACTTGACTGCTTACTGGGTGTTTTACCAGGTGCTAGGTATTGTTCTGATTATATTAGATCTCTTGATTTTTTTTTTTTTTTGTTTTGTTTTGAGACAAGATCTTACTCTGCAGTTCATTGGCCTTGGGCTCACTTTGTAGGCCAGGCTGGTCTCGAACTTGCAATGATCCTCCTGCCTCAGCCTCCCGAGTATGGGGATTATAGGTGTGCGCCACCATCCCCAGCTTAGATCTCTTGTTAATTCATCTAATTTTCACAGTCACCTTGGTGGAGAAGTGTTATTATTATCCCCATTTTACAGGTGAAGATATAAGAGTTCAGTAACTCCAAAGGCAAAAAAGTAGAAGGCAAGAGAGCATTGAACTTGGGCTGGCTGACTCCTGAGCTCACAGTCTCCACCAGTAATGGTCCTGTATTTCTCCTGAGCAGCAGCCAGCTTCAGAAAGAGGTTTAGATATGAGTGGTGGCTTTTTTCCCTGCCTGTCTGTCTGTCTTTATTTTTTTTATTAGTACACGTTTGCAGTATATAACGATTGCATCCATCATGGGGAGCTGGTGCATGCAGCAGCACCTCTTAATCCTTTTTATGTCCCCTTTCCTTCCTCCCCTCTTCCTTTCCTCCATCTCCTGTTTCCCTTCCTATTTGCAAATCTATCTCCTATTATCTTTTATGTCACCTTTTTTTTTCTTTTTTTAGGCGGCACTGGGGATTGAACTCACAACCTCGCACCTGCCAGGGCAGGCACTTAACTCACTGAGCCAAACTCCCAGTCCTGGTTTTTTGAGGCAGGGTCACACTGTGTAGCTCAGGCTGGCCTTGCGCTTGCGTTGTAGCCCATGCCGGCCTTGAACTCATAATCCTCCTCCTACCTCAGCCTCCCAAGTGCTGGGGTTAAAGGCGTGCGCCACCACGCCCGGCTCTTTTATTTCACTCTTTTATTTATTTAAACTTTGGGTTTTTCATATGAGATGTCTCTGTCTTGAGGGAATGTGGTTGGGACAGATGCAACAGGGTTTTAGAGTGATCTGGAGACATTGTCACTTCTTGGGTTCTTTTTAACACTTATTTACTTCAGCCTAAATTGATGAAAATATAACTGCTTTGGAGACAGAATATGTATAAAATATTTACCTGGCAGTTTTCTTTTCTTTCTTTCTTTCTTTCTTTTTTTTTTTTGGTTTTTGGTACAGGGGTTCAAACTCACAACCTTGTGCCTGCCACGAAGGTGCTTATGCCACTGAGCTAAATCCCCAGCCCAACCTGGCAGTTTTCTAACTTAACTCTGGTTTCCCCCTTGTTATAAATGGATTTCTTTCTTTTTCTTTTTCTTTTTGGTACTGGGAATCGAACTCAGGACCCCAAACTTGCCAGGCAAGTACTGTGCTGCTGAGCTATATCCCTGACCTATAAATAGATTTCTAACTAGAGTGTTTTGATTTTTTTCAAATTAGTTAGGTATTGGAATTATTTTTTAAAATTTGTTGCAGATATTTTTGTCTCTAAGGATGAAGTCATTTAGTGTTAATAAAAACTTACTAAGTGAACATGTATCTTTGCATAAGAAAACAAAATGCCATTCATTGAAGTTCTTGACTTCTTTTCGACTTCCTTTTTGAGTAAGACAGTTTATCACAGGGGACATAGAGTTTTCTCAGCTCAGTGTTTTTTACAGTACACTTTTTTTTTTTTTTGCTAAAAGCCATACTTTGGGGCATATTTCTGCTTGCTCTCCTCTCATATCCCGCTCTTGAGAATGAAATTGAGTTTTATGATCATCTAGGGGAAGGAATGCTTTTATTTTTGAGGAGTTGAAGTGGAGGGCTCAGAAATAAGAATGGAACAGGTGTAGAGGAATTTGATTATAAAATGGGCTTCGGTTGATTTGGGCAATTTAAACTCCAGGATAATTTGCACAGCTTTTGAACAGCTGGCGGGTGCTGATCTAACTGCTGCTAGCTGCCAAGTTTTTGATTCTTTTTGGAAGTTACATTTTATTACTGTAGTGATAATTTACATTTCTATTAATAAAAAATTACCCTTTCCCCTCGATTATAGTGGTAATTAACAGTAACTTTTATGATTGTCTTGTGTATTTGTGTGAAGTTTGGTTTCTTTTTATTGGAGAATAGTGCTTAAAAAGCAAGTTTTGTCTGGTAGTAGGTGGGTTTACTGTTCAGATCTTCCCAGTGGACAGGGCTAGGGAACCATCCACATACACACACATCTGTATTTGTTTCTGTACCTATCCATCTATATTTTAAAAATTAAGTTTTCATAATGAGACCTTTGATTGTTGTCCAACACTGCAGGGCTCGTTTTGGCCTGTGCTCTTCCTCTATTTGTAACTGTTTTTGTTCAGTAGTGAGAAACAGCTCTGATGATTTGTACTTATTTGTGGAATCCTAGTGAGTATATAAAAGAAACCTAGAATTGCTAACCCAGCCCCTTGTGAGAAATAAATTTGCTAGGTACATTACAGTATTTACGAATCATTCTTTTTATCTTTAACCTCACAATATTTAGTCAAAATACTGTTTTCTACAGTTATACATTTTCTTTTTTCTTCCTACTTTATTCTTTATGTCATTTATTTGTAATATAGTTAGGTTCATTTGTTACTGTTCGCATTGCAGTTTGGATTCCTCCTACGCGCTGGGCAGTTTTTTTTTTTTTTTTTTTTTTTGCGGCACCGGGGATTGAACTCACAACCTTGCGCCTGCCAGGGCAGGTGCTTAAGGCACTGAGCCAAACTCCCGGCCCTGGTTTTTTGAGGCAGGGTCGCACTATGTAGCTCAGGCCGGCCTTACGCTCGCGTTGTAGCCCAAGCCGGCCTCGAACCCACAACGCTCCGCCTACCTCAGCCTCCCGAGTGCTGGGATTAAAGGCGTGCGCCACCACGCCCAGCTCGCTGGGCAGTTTTAATTGGTGATTTATTTTTTAAGTATGTAGAGCATTATTATGGTTCTAAGAAGTTAGAGTTACATGAAAGGTAAATTTAGAAATATCATCCCCCTTCAACTCTTTGACTTTCTCATTACCTTCTCTTCATGCCTTTCTGATCCACCTGTTAGGGATGAAGTCTTTTAGTGTTTTCTGGGCGTGTGTGTGTGTGTGTGTGTGTGTGTATGTGTATGTGTGTGCTTGAAGTGCTCAGGACTGAACCTAGGGCCTTATACATGCTAGGCAGATGCCCAACCCACTGTGTGTTCTGTATTTTTCCCTCACAAATGAGCAGATTTATGTGTATTTTCTTATATCTACTTCTTTACATGAAGCGTAGCAGATTATATGCTCTTTTGCACTGTAATTTTTTTACTTAACAGTATGTACTGGAAATCTCTCCATGTCATTTCATAGAGATCATCCTTATTTTTTTTCACATCTGTATAGTATTTCTTCATGTGGATGTACCATGTCTTATTTGATCACTTTTTTGTGTGTGGGCTTTTAAGTTATTTATAGTGTTTTGCAATTATAAACAATACTGAAGTGAATAAACTTGTACCAATGTATTTTCATATCATTGGTGATATATCTTTTTTAATACCAAGACCTTGCCTTTCTTGACACTGTTTGTTTTTCAAATCATAGTTATTCAGTCATATTAATTGTATAAATTAATGGGTTTCACTGTAATATTTCTATGTGTGTATATCATGCTTTGATTGTATTGACCCTCCTATTCCTCCTGCCATTCATATGCCAGCACCACACTTTTTTTTCCCAAAACCATTTTATTCATAGGTAAAAAGAAAGAAAAAGAAGAAGAAAAAAAACTACAACAGAATTTTAAAGTACATCAGTCGGGGGGGGGCGGCGATGGTACATACGTTGCACATTGTCATCCCCAAATCATTCACACAGAGCACAAGACATCTGCCTTCAACTGTCTGAACAATACCAGTACAAATCTTTCTCTTCAGCAAACTCAGAGAAATCAGTAGTATAATTATCTTAACTATTTTTATGTACATATATGTATGTTTTTTCTTTCATTTTGTCATACTAATGAAACAATACGATGTTTACACGTGTGTCTTATTTCACTAATGAGTGTGTTCTCAAGGTTTAAGTTATTTATAGTGTTTTGCAATTATAAACAATACTGAAGTGTTCATTTTGTGTTCATTCATTTACCTATAAAAGTGTGCATCCATTTACCTATAAAAGTGTTCACTTTATCCTTCTTTATGGCTGAGTAGTACTCTATTGTATAAAAGTATCACATCTTTTTAATCCATTCCTCAGTGGATGAGCATTTAGGTTGTTTCCAAGATCTGGCTATTATAAACCATGCTGATATAAACATGGGTGCACATATATCACTGTGGTATGATGTTTTTAATTCTTTTGGGAAGATATCCAGAAGGGGAACAACTGGATCAAATGGGACCTCCAGTCCTAGTTTTTTTGAGAAATCTCCACACTGATTTCCACAGTGGTTGTACCAGTCTGCATTCCCACCAACAGTGGAGAAGGGTTCCTTTTTCCCCACAGCCCCTCCAGCATTTGTTATTGGTTGATTTCTTGATAGTAACCATTCTTTCTGGAGTGAGGTGGAATCTCAGTTTTGTTTTAATTTGCATCTCTTGAATGACAAGTGATGTTGAACATTTTTTCACATATTTATTTGCTGTTTGTATTTATTCATCTGAGAAATGTGCATTCATCTCAGATGTCCATTTTTGGATTGGGTCTTTAAATCTGGGAGGACTGATTCTTTTGAGTTCTTTATATGTTCTTGATAATAATCCTTTGTCTGAGGAATAGCTGGCAAACATTTTCTCCCACGTTGTGGGTTGTCTCTTCACTCTGTTGGTGGTTTCTCTTGCTATGCCAAAGCTTTTCAGTAGGGTGAGATCCTGTTTGTTGATTCTTTATGACGGATCCTGTGCAATCTGGGTTTTGTTCATAAAGTCTTTGCCTATACCAGTGTCTTCAAGGGTTTTACCTACTCTATCTTCCAGCAGATTTCATGTTTCTGTTTTAATTTTTTTTTGTGTGTGTGGCACCAGGGATCAAACTCATAACCTCACGCCTGCCAGACAGGCGCTTAAGCCACTGAGCCAAACTCCCGGCCCTAGTTTTTTGAGGCAGGGTCACACACACTATGTAGCTCAGGCCAGCCTTGCACTCGCTTTGTAGCCCAAGCTGGCCTCGAACTCACAACGCTCCTCCTACCTCAGCCTCCCGAGTGCTGGCGTGCGCCACCACACCTGGCTTCTGTTTTAATATTAAGATCTTTCATCCTTTCTAATTTTAGCTTAGTACATGGTGAAAGATATGGGTTCAGTTTTAATCTTCAGCATGTGTAGAGCCAGTCTTTTCCAGCACCATTTATTAAAGAGGCTATCTTTCTTCCAGTAAATGTGTTTGGCCCCTTTGTCAAAGATAAGGTGGCTTAGTGTGTCTGCAGTTGTTTCTACATCTTCTAATGTATTCCGTTGATCTTTGGTTCTGTTTTTTTTTTTTTTTTTTTTTTGCCAGTACCACACTGTTTATATCACACTACCTTAATAATATAATTTCAAGTCAGGGATTGTGATGTCCCCTGTCTTGTCTTTATTGCC
>RJWM01002924.1:20240-120737 GCA_004363535.1 Dasyprocta punctata
GTTTTTTTTTTTTTTTTTTTTTTTTTTTTTTGCGGCACCAGGGATTGAACTCACAACCTCGCGCCTGCCAGGGCAGGCACTTAAGGCAATGAGCCAAACTCCCGGCCCTGGTTTTTTGAGGCAGGGTCGCACTATGTAGCTCAGGCCGGTCTTACACTCGCGTTGTAGCCCAAGCCGGCCTCGAATTCACAACGCTCCTCCTACCTCAGCCTCCCGAGTGCTGGGATTAAAGGCGTGCGCCACCATGCCCGGCTCGAGTATCACTGTTTTCACTTTATTGGTTCTTCCTACCCAAGGGCATGGCATATCTTTCCCATTTTCTTACAGTCTCTTCAATCTCCTTTTTCAGAGTACTGTAGTTTTCAACGTAGAGGTCTTTTACCTCCTTTGTTATACTGATTCCTAGGTATTTCACTTTTTTGGATGCTGTTGTAAAAGGTATTGTTTACCGATTTCTCTCTCAGTGAGTTTGTTATTCATGTACAAGAAGGCTATTGATTTTTGAGTGTTGACTTTGTAACCAGCTATGTTACTGAATTTGCTTATTAAATCTAGAAGTCTTTTGGTGGAGTTTTTGGGGTCTTCTAAATAGAGTATCATGTCATCTGCAAATAACGATAGTTTAACTTCTTCCTTTCCTATCTTTATTCCTTTTATTTCTTTCTCTTGTCTAATTGCTACAGCTATAAGTTTCCAGGACTGTGTTGAATAAGAGTGGAGACAGTGGACATCCTTGTCTTGTTCCTGATTTTAGAGTGAAAGCTTTCAGTTTTTGTCCATTTAGTAGGATGTTAGCTGTCAATTTGTCATAGATGGCCTTTATCAGACTGAGATAAAGACCATCTATTCCAATTTTCTGTAAGGTTTTATCATGAATGGGTGCTGGACTTTGTCAAAAGCTTTTTTGCATCTATTGAGATGATCGTATGATTTTTGTCCTTGGCTCTGTTAATATGGTGTATTACATTTATGGATTTATGTATGTTGAATCATCCCTGCAACCCTGGGATGAATCCTACTTGATCATGGTATATAATCTTTTTGACCATTTACTGCATTCTGTTTGCCAGTATCTAATTGAGGACTTTTGCAACAATATTCATTAGGGACATTGGCCTGTAATTCTCTTTCTTAGTTGGGTCCTTCTCAGATTTTGGAATCAGAGTAATGCTTGCTTCCATTAATGAATTTGGGAATATTGCTCCTCTTTCAATTTCATTAAAGAGTTTGAGAGGTAGTCGTGTTAAGTCGTCACTAAGTTTCTTATAGAATTCAGCAGTGAATCCATCAGGACCTGGGCTTTTCTTTGTTGATAGGTTTTTAATTACATCTTCGATTTCATTTATTGATTCTGGGTTATTTAGGAATTTTATATCTTCTTGATTCAGCTTTGGTAATTCATATGTATCTAGAAATCTGTCCATTTCTTCTGTTTTCCATCTTATTAGAGTACAAGTTTTCAAAGTAGGTGTAGATGATTTTCTGGATTTCTGCAGCATCTGTTGTGATTTTGCCCTTTTCATCCCCGCACCTGGCACTGGGGATTGAACTCACAACCTCATGTCTGCTAGAGGCGCTTAAATCACCAAGCCAAACTCCCGGCCCTAGTTTTTTGAGGCAGGGTCGCACTATGTAGCTCAGGCTGGCCTTGTGCTCGCTTTGTAGCCCAAACCAGCCTCAAACTCACAACACTCCACCTACCTCAGCCTCCCAAGTGCTGGGATTAAAGGTGTGCGCCACCACGCCTGGCTTGCCCTTTTCATTCCTAATTGCATGGATTTGAGTCTTTTCTTCCCTTTTTTTTTGGATAAGGTTAGCTAAGGGTTTCTCAATTTTATTTAATCTTTCAAAGAACCAACTCTTTGATTCATTGATTCTTTGTATTTTTTTTTTACTCTCCAGTGTGTTACTTTCTGTTGTGATCTTTATAATTTTCTCCCTTGTATGAACTTCTGGTTTAGCCTGCTCTTCTTTTTCTAGAAGTCTGAGGTTCAACATTAAGTTGTTTATATGGGCTTGCTGTTTTCCTGATACGGGTATTTACTGCTATAAATTTCCCTCTTAAGACTGCTTTCATTGTGTCCCACAAGTTCCAGTATGTTGTGTTGTCATTATCATTCAACTGTAAAAACTGTCTAATTTCTTCTTTAATTTCAACTGTGACCCATTGGTTGTTCAGTAGGGAGCTATTTAATTTCCATGTGTTTATGAAGTTCTTGTAGTTTTTTTTTTGGCATGGATTTCCAATTTCATTGCACTGTGATTTGATAGTATGCATGGGATAATTTAAATTCCTTTACATTTTCTTAAGCATGTTCTTTTTGGTACCAGGGATCAAACTCATAACCTCATGCTTGCCACGCAGGCGCTTACACTGCTGAGCTAAATCCCCAGCCCTTCTACTTAAACATGTTCTATGAGCCAGTATATGGTCTATTTGGGAGAATGTGCCATGTGCAGCTGAGAAGAATGTGTATTCTGATGTTGTGGGGTAGAACACTTTACAGATATCTGCTAAGTCCATTTACTTAAAAGTTTGATTCAGTTCTAATATTTCATTATTGATTTTTTTGTCTAGTTGATCTTTTTTTGAAACAGTGGGGTATTGTGGTCTCCCAATACAATTGTATTAGGGCTTATATGATTTTTCATGTCCATTAGTAATCGTTTTATTTTTAAATTTTTTTTGGTACCAGGGATCGAGCTTACAAGCTTGCGCTTGCCAGGCAGGCACTTATGCCGCTGAGCTAATTTCCAGGCCATGTAATTGTTTTATGTAGCTGGGTGCACTGGTATTTGTTGCATATATATTTATGATTGTTATCTCTTCCTCTTGGATTGTTTCCTTTACAAGGATGTAGTGACCTTCTTTATCTTTCTCAATCAGTCTTGGCTTGAAATTCACTTTGTCTGCAAATAGAATAGCTACCCCTGCTTTTTTCTGGATTCCTGTTGCATGGAGTATTGTTTTTCATCCTTTGACTTTCAGTCTATGAATTTCTTTTTGAATTAAATGTGTTTCTTGTATGCAGCATATTGTTGGATTTTGCTTCTTGATACATCCTGCCAGTCTGTGTCCTGTTTTTTTTTTTTTTCCCCCGAACTCACAACCTTGAACCTGCCAGGCAGGCACTTAAGCCACTGACCCCAACTCCCAGCCCTAGTTTTTTGAGGCAGGGTCACACTAGGTAGCTCAGGCTGGCCTTGCGCTCACGTTGTAGCCCAAGCTGTCCTCGAACTCACAATGCTCTGCCTACCTCAGCCTCCTGAGTGCTGGGATTAAACGTGTGCGCCACCACGCCCAGCTGACTTAATTTTTTAAGAGAAAATTTCAAACATATACAAAAGTAGACAGAATAATATAGTGTTCTTCTAGGTAGCCATCATTCTACTTAAGTGGTTATCAGGTCCCTATCAGTCTTGTTTTACTTACTCCCCCTCCCTCTGTGTGGTTTCAAAGTGAGTTCTTAACATCTTATATTTATGAATATTTCAGCATGTGTATCTAGAAAAGAACACATTTTCTTTTTAAAATCCATGATACTTTCATTACAACTAAAGAGAGTTAAATATCTTAGTATCATCAGATATCCAGTATTTCCGTTTACGGTTGTCTCATTATTATTACAGTTGTTTTCATTGCTTGTTTGAATCAAATCCAAATTAAGTTCACACATTGTGATGAATTGACACATCTTGTAGGTTTCTGTAATAAATAGTAGTAGTCCTCAAGTCCAGGCTTTGTATCCAGGTATTGCTTGGCAGTGTCTAAGATGTTTTTGATTTGGAGGCAGGAGAGTTGCTGCTGGCACCTGGCAGGCAGAGGCCAGTGATGCAGCTGAGAAAGAATCCTCAGGTCCAGAAGGTCCAAATGTACTTCTGTTCCTAAATCAAGAAACCCTGACTCCTGTGGATTTCTCTTTCTGTCCCCCCGCCCCCGCCACTGATATTTTTGTGATTGTTTTTCCTGTAAAGTTTTCCAGATTTTGTTTTGTTTTGTTTTTGATACAGGGTCTTACTATGTAGTTCAGGCTGGCTTTGAAGTCACTTATGTAGCCCAGCCTGGCCTCAAACTCATGGTGATCCTCCTGTCTCAGCCTCCCGAGTGCTGGGATTATAGGCATGTGCTACCATATCCGCTAAATTTTCCAGTTTTTGAATTATTATTCATCTTCTCTCTGTAACCTGTTCCTTTCTTTCTTGTAAACTGGTAGTTGACTCTGGAGTAGTTGGTTAGATTCAGGTTTTTTCTCTTCTGAATTTGGAGGTTAATCAGGAGGCATAAAATGTCTACTTCCCTGTCATGTTTGTGGCCATTGATCAATACTATTATCTACTCATTCATTTGTGGTTTTGAGATGATACTTTCTTTACAAAATTCCTCGTTTGTTAACTGTGATACTTCTATGAAGAGAAAATTTTCTTGCATCTTTTTTTTAGTTTTTATTTTGAAACAGGGGTTAGCCAAGTTGCTTATCCTGGCCTTGATAAAACTTAGTTATCCAGCTGCAGCTTCCCTAGTAGCTGGGATTACAAGAATATGCCACTCCCAACTCTTCATCCGTTCAATTACCTAGTTGTGTAGTTTCTATATGAGATGCAGAATAAATGCTTGACTTTCCCCCTTTGTCATAGTTTTTAAAAAGTTAACTGACTGGGGCTGGGAGTTTGGCTCAGTGCCTTAAGCGCCTGCCCTGGCAGGCGCAAGGTTGTGAGTTCAATCCCCGGTGCCGCAAAAAAAAAAAAAAAAAAAAAAAAAAGTTGACTGACTTATTAGCGTACTCTATTAGTTATTACCTAAAGGAGAATTTTCACACATATTAAGCAATACAGAGAAATAAAAAGATCAATAATAAAAAGGTCTGTGTTTTCTTGGAGCACATAACCAGTCATTAAAAAACAAAAACAAAAACAAAAAAAAACAAAAACAAGCCAGCTGGGCATAGTGGTGGGCACCTGTGGTCACAGGTACTTGGGAGGTAGAGGGTGGGAGGATTGCAGTTTGAGGCGAGTCTGGGCAACATAGCATGAGCCAGTGTCACAGCCAACCTGCCAAACCAAAGATGTGGTAAGAAGTTCAAACAGTATAGAAGTTTTGTAAAATGAAAGTCTCTTGCTCTTTCCTACAATCCCCGTCTCCTAATGGTAAACACCACTAGTTAAACAGTTTTGCATTGACATGCAGGAGTAAAGTGTCATATTGTCTGGGTCCCTTCCTTTCCTTCATTTCCCTTCCTCTTTCCCTTCCCCATCCCTTGCACTTACATGGTTTTATTTACTTACTCAAAAAGAAACAAAATCTAAAGAAATAAAAAGTTGTTTACAAATACACACTGCTGAGGAGATATGATTAGGCAGGGTTGTGACCCGACATGCTACAATACATTTTCCTTTGAGTTGAATGTCTGAACCCTATACATTCCATTGGAAAATTCACAGGCAAACACATGTATGCCAAATGAAAATGTAGTTGCCAGTATGCCAAAAAATTGATAATTGTTTTCAAAATCTTAAAACCTGTCTCAAACTCTTGTATCAAAACAGAAAGGAAGGCTGCATAATTTCCACTGTTTCCAGAACTGTAGTTAGCCAGTTTATCAAAACATAAAGTTATTTGTTGTAACTTGAACTTGCCATAATTTATATTTCATTTTATATGCTACTAAGGTTTGAGATCTAGCACAAATAAATTGATTTTCATCTTGATGACAAGTTTACTCCATTTAAATGAATAATCAAATAAAAAATGCTAAACTGGTGAGGAATTTTTCACCTTTAGTTTCCTTGATTCCATAAATAACTTATTTCGCAGTTCACAAAATCTTTTCAGCATTTTACTCTGACATGACCACCTCACTTTAGTAAATGATGTCTCCATAATCAGTATTCTTACTCCCTAGGAATTCCTAGAATTGGTGACAATTTGATTCCTAAGACTTTATGGAAGTCACAGCTTTGATGGTGATTTGTATAACATCCTTTTATTGTTGTTGGTTTTTTGAGACAGGGTCTCAGTACTTAGTTCAGGTTAATCTTGAACTCACTATGTGGCCTAGGCTGGCCTTGAATTCTTGGTGATCCTCCTGCCCCAGTCTCCCTAATACTGGTATTGCAGGTGTGCGCCAACATGTCTGGTTTCCATAGCATCCATTTTTAAAGCTTTTCATATGAATTTCCTTGATGTATGATGCAGCACTATTTCATTAAATGTGACTTGCCAGTGACAATTGTACTATCTCCTATTAATTTATAAATCCTTCTTTTTTCCTTTTGAACAGGATCTCACTATGAAGCTAGGCTGGCCTTAAGTTTACAATGATCCTCCTGCCTCAGCCTCCAAGTGCTGAGATTACAGGTGTGCACCACCACACCCAGTTTAAATCCCTCCTTACTAATGATCACAGGCTGTACCTAAGATCACTAGGGCTATACCAGATAATGTTGATAAAGTTTGAAGAAAATCACTGTTATTTTTACTGGCTCATATAAATGAAGAGATTTAACTGTATCTTTTAATGGCACCAAAGAAACCATTTCTTCAGTGACATTATATTCATAATCATAATGCTAATAGAAAATGGCGCATTGAACCATATCTGTCACATCACCAGTTTCATCTGTTACCAAAAAATAAAGTTTGAAATTAGCAGGTTTACTCTTAAACTTTTTTCAGTAGATTTCCCCAGTTTTCTCAATTTGTTTGGCTATAGTCTGGTGAGACAAACATTTAAAAAAAATTAACTGTGATGCCTTATTTGTCTTGACAAAATAGCACTCCTATTTTCCATTGAAGACTTCCTTCTTCTGTGATTTTTCTCTTTTTGGGTTTTGTTTTCTTTTGAGATGACGATGAAGGCACACTTCCTTAGGACCACAGGTGGGACATGTCAGGGCTGGCTGCAAGGGCGCCAGTGTGACAGCCCAAATTGGAGCCTGGGATTGGTCCTGGGTCTGTACCTTTCTGCCTTCCTGCCCTTTAGTTTTTATTTTGAGACAGAGTCTTGCCAAATTGCCCAGGCTGTCCTTCAGTTTACAATCCTGTCTCAGCCTCCTGAGTAGTTGGGATTTCAGGTTTGTGCCACTGCACCTGGCTAGATATCTTATTTAGCTTTATTCTTGGCAATCATCTGGATTTATTTCTTTTTTGAGGGGAAGAGTGTGGTTGGTTTGAGAAAGGGTTTTTCTTATGTAGCCCAGGCTCACCTTGAACTCATGGGAGCGGATCCTCCTGCCTAAGCTTCCAGAGTGCTGGGATTACAGGCATGTGTCACCACTCCTGGCAGTGTTTGGATTTTTTATGGCAAGTTTCTAACATTTTAAAATTGTTATCTGTAGTCATATTTTATTTTATTTTTTAATATTCTAAAGCAAAGACACAGGGAAGCATAAAGAACCCTGATACTGAAATATACGTTTGATTAATTTAAATATACTATGCAAATTTAAGACTTCTTTACTAGGGTTCTAAGTTGCATTTACCTGCTGATTATAATACACCATGAACTGTTAGAATTGGAGTCTTGTTGGCAGTAACTCCATGTTAGGATTGGTACCTGACTTGGAAGTAACTAAATTGTTACTTAAAAGTTGATCAAAAAGTGAAAAAACTTTGATTTTTTTGGGTTGTCCCTAAGATGTGTTTCATACTTAACAGTCTCATTCTGATTAATAAAATACAATTTGGCAGGAGCTTGGGGGATGCTTCTTCTAGAAACTTCAGTAGATTATACTAATATTTGTATCTTTATTAGGAGGAAAGGGAGGATGGCAGGGAGGGAGGGAGGAAATGTTCCTTTCTTTGTATTCACTTTTAATTTGTAGAGTGATAGGAAACTTTCTCCATCTATAGTCCTTGTCTGATTGTCTGTTCATTACTTTTGTAGACTGATGCAAAAAAAAAAAATCAGTGTTAGAGAAAATATAGTATCATATCAATTTATATTTTACTGTGGGGACGGGAGTTAAACACTTTCAGAATATTTCATGAAGTGCTTATCTTCCTTTATAATTTAGAAATGTCGTTTCCCTTGAGCATAAAACAGGAATTTGAAACATCTAATATCGTTTCCTATTTACCACTTAGTAATCATAACAGTTTGATATCATATGCAATAAAATCATGAAACTGCAAACACTGAGAACTTGTACCATTCTAGATCTTTCGATATTTTTGTTTTCAGTACAATGGATAAGTTTAAAGCCCAGGGCTTTAAATGTGATAGGTTAAGTGTTCTAGTACTGAACCTCCAGCCCTCTTTTTTTGTTTTGCTTTGTTTTTGATTTTTCCAGACAGGGTCTCACTCTAATTCAAGCTGGCCTCAAACTCATGGTGATCCTCCTGCCTCAGCCTTTTGTGTGCTGAGATCACAGGCATGCACCATCACACCTAGCATCCAACCCTCATTTGATGATTTAATGTGCAAAAGCTGTTGTCCCATGAGTGGTTGCTGTTTTATAGAGAAACAAGAGTATGGTCTACTGTGGTCCTTCTGATTTATATAACTTCCCGTGAATTTCTTAGTATTATATAAAAGGAAAATAAAATAGTGCTAGAGATCTGCCTGGAGGTATTCTCAATACCCAGGCATCCTGCAGACTATGAAACAAAGGCAAGGAAATACAACATTCTCAATAGCATTCTAACTGAGACAGTGAGTGGTGAAGTATGGGGTGCTGGGGGACCCTGAGGCAGAGGCTTTTTGCCCATTTTCCATCAGTGGCTTCAGAAACTTTCTGCCACAATACCGTGGGAGCTTTCCTTCCCAGAGCCTGAGTGTGTGGGTTCACGGACTTATCTCTTCTCTGTCTGTGAGCTGCCAGGGTGTCTCACCTGTCATGTGTGGGATAAGACACGCACTGTACCTCACTTTCTGCAGGAATCTTCCTGTGTGAAGCAGTGCCTGTGAGAGTCATCAGGAGCTGCAGCTTGCTTGGCTTGTGCTGGTTTTCTTGCCACTTTGTTTTTCCTTCTTTTAGTGCTTCTTGCACTGCTTTATCTCTCTGGTCTTTGCACACTGAGTGCCCTCAGATTCTGCTAAGTGTTTTGTGTTTTTTCTTCCTTTTGTTACCTTCAGTGAGGCCTTGCCTAACCTCTCTAATATAAAATAGATTTTCTCCTACTCTCTGGCTGTCTTTTTTTTACATGGTACTTACTGCCATCAGGTGTACCATCTATTCATGTGCTTGCTTGGTTCATAATCTTTAAAACTGTAGATATTTGATTTGTTGATACTATCACTGTTGTATTTTCATTGTTCTGCTAGTGCTTTGGATGAGTGAATGGCCAAGCTGTGTTGGATTACTTCCGCAGTACGAAGTTTATCTTTTGATAAAGGAAAGGAGGTGGTGTCTGTTTGACCCATGCCCGATATTATGGCACGTACCTTGGTCTTTTAGTATCTCTCTTCCCTGCTTTCAGCACCCCCATACATTATCTTCTCTTTATGACCCGATTTCCTGCCTGTTCCTAGCCTCTTGGTTTTCCTCGTTCTCAGAACCACCCATCTCCATTCCTTCTGTCACCACCCTGTACTTAATGTAATTCAGTGTAGTGTTTGTCCTCTTGAGGCAAGCCTCACTGGATGTTTCCTGGTCAGCACCATGATTTCTTAATGTTTAGATAGTGCTCCTTGCTGTGGGGGAACTTCTCTTAAGATAGCTTAGATGTTTTAGTTCCTTTTGTCTGCAATACTACTGCCTTTCTCTGCGGGCTCGGTATTTCAGCCTTGTACCTAATAGTTCTGTCTCACAAGAAATTCATGGTAGCTGAGGCCTTGGTAGTTTAATGACAAGATTGTCATTAAAACTTACTAGTTTTATGGATGTGTCTGGAACTGACACTTAGTAATTTGGTGAGAAGGATTGCTTTTCTCTCTGGAGAATTCTGGAGGTCAGAGATGGTTCTTGTGTTTCTACACTAGTCAATTTTGGGTTTTCAAATCAAATTGAACAAATGTGTCTTTAATTTTTGCTTAGGAATTAAGTATTGTATATTGCTTGAGTACTTATTGCATATTCATTTACCTATAATAAATTCACTTTCTATACTTACTCTGTATATTATGCAGTGTTTATCCCAGAGAGGATGATAGGTACAGAGGAAAGGGGAATAGTGCAGTGGGTATTGAGAGGAACATGTATGTGTGCAAAGAATAAGTGTACATGCCCAAACGCAGTTCTTGACTCCAACTGCACACAGGTGGCAGGCTGCATGAGAGCCTTTCCCGTATCTCCTGACCGTCTGTGTGTGTGTCTGTCTCTGGAATATTTATTGCTGAAAGGGCCTGAGATGTGGCCACAGGGTTTTCTCTGGCTATAGTGACTTAGGAGCTTGCATTTGAAGCAGACTGAAAAGGCTAGACTGTTACTGCCTCTGGGTTGGGAGACTGAATAAATACCTAAGACCTCTTAAGTGGAGCCACTATGAAGCATCTGCAGAATCTCCCAAAGGTCCCAGAGGGCAAATGCTAATTGTGGAGCCCTCTAAGACCTGCTGTAAGTTCCTGTCTCATTTTTCCAACCACCTTCCAGGATTTCCAGGGCTTACCTCCTACAGGCATGAATGCTTACGCCCTGACAGGTCTGATCCTTGCTTTCAGGGGCCTTCAGCCTAAGCCAGTAGATACATTAATAAGGTGATAAAGTGTGAAAGATGTTAGATTTGAAAATGATGTTGGAAGGGAGAGAGTTGGGGCTATAGCTCAGAGGTAAGTAGAGCACTTGCTCAGCAGTTTGGAGGCTGTGGGTTCCAATTCCAGCACCACTGAAAGAAAAGAAAAGAGATGGGGGGGGAGGGAAGAGGAATGAAATAGTGTGGATTTCATAGATAGGGGATTTTAATATGATGGTCCGTGTTGAGTGTTAGTACCTGTACTGCACAATGCTGTGATTTCACTTAAATCTGTGTACATGTGTGCTGTGAGCATGGCTTTCAAAATAGAATGTGAAAGCTGCTTCTTAACTCATTGAATAGTTTTCTGGTTTTGCTGCCTTGAAAACTTGAAACTGTTTTGCTGTTTTATCTCTCCCTTCTTTCAAATCTCATGTTTTTCAGAAACCTAGACATGGCCCTATAGTGGAAAGTAACCATTAGTATGGGAACATTGTAATGAACAGTTAATATTTCACAGATTAATTAGCATAAAAGGAAACTAGCAACCTTCAGGGAATGATATGGTCCATTTAAATAAGATTTCTTCTCACTGAAGGTTCTACTTGTAAAGTAACTGGATGTCCTCAGAAAAGTTACTCATGAGATAAACTTCATATGTCAAGTATTTTTAGAAGAATTTTTACAGGTGTATTATGCTTTTAATAGAATGCTACACTAATTTTGGTGACTAAGTATCATGGACCTTAGTTATTTTCTGTGTCATGAGGGCTCTTGGACTTTTTAAATGTGCACTGAATAGCTCCAGCCTAGTGGGCATTTGTTGATAGTGTTTCATCTTCTTTCTTGCAGCTTTTTGTTCCTGCTGCTTTTTAGTCTGCTTTGACCAGCCTCCCCCACCCCACTGTTCCTGCTTTTCTGTACTCTTAACTAGAGTGAAACTTAAAATTTCTATAGGAAATCAGATAGAACTTCTCTGTCTCTCTCTGTCTGTCTTTTTTTTTTTTTTTTTTTTTGAGACAGAGTCTTGCTGTGAAGTTCAGGATGGCCTTGAAGTCACTATGTAGTCCAGGCTGGCCTTGAACTTGGTGATCCTTCTGCCTCAGTCTCCCAAATGCTGGGATTATAGGCATGTGCCACCATACCCGGGTCAGCTCAGACAGAGCTTCTTAACTTGTACTTTAAATTGCACACTAATTCTGATACATTGGTGACAGTAGGGTGGGCCTATCCTGGTGTGGAGTCAAGCTGTGCAAAAGGGGTTTGGCGAATGTAAATAGGTTTGGTAGGCAAGGCTGGAAATTTTGAAGCAGGTGCTCATGGTCCTACATAGCAGCCTCAGATTCACCCTAGAAGACCTCTGCCTGCTGGGTTCAGACAGTCTTGACCTCTAAGTAATTTTAAACAGGACACAAGTGCATGGCTAGCTTAGAGGTGTAGTGCATTTTGCTTCTTATTTAGATTTTGTATTTTGACAAAATCAGAAACTCTTGAAGGTAAGAGTACTGAGTCTTTAAATTTTAGCCTAGAAAGTGGCCCATAAATACTTGTTAATTATATTTGTAGTAGGAATAATTTGAAAAAGATGTCTTTGTTAAGTTTCCTTTGTGCTTAAAAAGTTTAAAAACATTTTGTATGATCAGTTCATGCTTCTTTGGCTCATGTATATTCCTTTACCATATACTTTGCTGGTGTTCAGTAAGTGCTTGGCTAATGCTGTCAATAATTTGGTCATATGTATATTATATATAAAAATATATATATATTAAAAAAATATGTATATATATATTTTTTTGGTACCGGGGATCGAACTTACAACCTTGCGCCTGCCAGGCAGGCACTTAGGCCACTGAGCTAAATACCCAGCCTGGTTTTTTGAGACAGGGTCTCACTATGTAGTTCAGGCTGGCCTTGAACTCACTTTGTAGCCCAGGTTGGTCTCGAACTCATAACAATCCTCCTGCCTCAGCCTCCTGAGTGCTGCGATTAAAGGTGTGCACCACCATTGGTCTCCTATGTTAAGGGTGGTTTTATAATGCATATGATTTATTGGTACTTTGTACCAATTGTAGAATTGTAAAACAAAATTTTCCTTGTGTAAATTTAAATTGTGAAATTATAACAGTTATAAAAACCAACTTGCCAGGTGTGGTGCATGCCTGTAATCCTAGCACTTGAAAGGCTGAGGCAGGAGAATCAATGTGAATTTGAGGCCAGCCTGAACTACATAGTGAGTTCAAGGCCAGCCTGAACTGTATGTCAAACTCTGTCTCAAACAAACGACCCAACAAACTCTTCACAGCTAATGAGTCTGAAAATTGACTTCTAAAGCACCTTTCTAAGGTGGAAAATAATAGCCCCATGAAGTATTTCATGAAAAAAAGAGAGAAGGACCTGAGATCAGAGTGTGGTATTTCCCACTTATGCTACATTGCCATCATGAAAATTCCAAGTGTTTGTTAACTTGTTGAATTCTCTGAGAAGTTTTTTGCTGGTAAATAAAGGTCTCAGCCTTTACCCCCAGGCTTATGAATTGTGGAATCTTCTTGTGAGCATCTGTAACTCCTGTAGGTTACAGTTGTAAAAGTGGATTCTTAGAGAATGGTAAATAGGCAGTTGTCCTCATGTTGCATTGTTCTGCCATGCAGATTTCTCTTCTACTGACTTAGTTAGATGACATTAGTTCCCCAGGATTCAAACTCAGTCACCATGATCTACTGCCTGTGAGTGCATGGAGTGCAGAGTTTGCAGTTGACTCCTCAGTGTGTGGATTTGAAATCATCACATGGGCTCTACATCTGTCCTTCAGTTCCCACAGACCAGAGAACATGTCCTTGTGCTGCTTCCTTGCCTCCCAGTAATAAACCCACACAATGTATTCCCAGGATGGATACTTGGAAGAGGGTCATGCCCCATAAAGATCAAAGTGCAGCACAGAAACTGGAGTGATCTTACTGGAAGTGAAATTGAATTGGGCATCACTACAGTAATAAAATAACTGACAGCGGGGACGTTGATGCTACCAACTACTAGACACGCAGTCAGAGGCACTTGGTGAAACCCACTCAGCCTGCTGCACAGCGGTGGTGTTTGTGATACTCGGGACAAATCCAGCCATGCTGTACTGCAGAGCTGCATCCCCAGCCCTTTAAAATTTTTTTTAAATTTTGAAATGGTCTCACTAAGTGACTAAGTTGCCCAGACTGGTCTCACATTTAGGATGCTCCTACCTTAACCTTCTGGGTAGCTGGCATTACAGTCATGGGTCATTATGCTCAACTGCACAATGTTTTAAATCAGATATACTAAAGATATACTCATTTTACTATTTTTCATTTCTCTGTATATTATCATCCACATGTGAGAACTTTCAATGTTTAGATGAACATTTTAAAAGATTATGGAACAATGGTAATTTCTACCATTGATTGTTAAGATGACTTTGCATGATTTTTGCTTGGGCGGTTATTTTTATGGTTTTGTACTGCTATGCAAAGTATAGACTGCCTATATTTTTGCCAGTCATTGATCATCTAATCTACACTGGAAATTAAGAATTTAAAGAGGACTTTGATAGGAACATATGATGACACATTATCATTTGAGTGAATCCAATATGTAAATATATAAAAAACCTTCTTACATACCAGTACTTTACATAGTACCCTGACTTGTATGTTTTGGATTAAGATGGTCCAGTGCTTGCTGTTGACCTTCTCTGGACAACTCAGTACTACTCATTTTGCTGATTTGTAATCGTCTTGAAATTCTATGACCAGAAGGTCATATATAAAATTTCATGTAATGAGATTTGTTATGGATTATGTCAAGATTTTCATGGCCCAAACCCTACTCTAACTCATGTTTAATGAAGAATGAAGAAACACGCTTAGAGTATTAACCCCCTGTAGAATTCTATTTTAGTTTATGTCCAAATAGAAAGTTTTCTAATATGAATTGCTTTTGCTTGGCCTGGCCTGCAGCCTTTTTCTTTGGATGCAGACCCTGGAACTATTCTGAGATGAGAAAGGTTAGTAAAAAGAATCTATTTCAGTTGACTCTTATCCTCATAGCTGACTCATCACTAAGTGTCCTAGATATAAAAGTTTTGTTTCACTGTATGGTTTAATTCTATGCATATGTAATTTCTGTAGGTGTCATTTGGCCTGAGAAAGTATAGCTTTCTTTCCTGTACTTCCAATGGGAAATAAAATTGGAACTAGATTAAAAAGCTTCTGATGACTATTACTTCATCTCTTTAAAATTGGTTCATTTCTATTTATAGCCTAATCTGTTTGAAGAATCAAGTTGGTATTGGAACATTTGGGGACCACATAAAAGGAAAACAAAGTAAATGAGCATTTTATATAAACCTGTAATGACCTTTCTTCCTGTATAATAAGATTATGGCTATAACTAAGCCTGAGTAGTCAAAAATATTGTATCACTTTCCTTTGACAAAAATTTGAACATTGCAGAATAAGATTTTGAAAGAAAAGCTAATCAGTTTTTTAGTCTTTTCCCCCCACACATTTTCTCCCTCATCATATTTGCAAAATGTATATTTTGTAATGCCTCCCCGTTGTGCTTTGTTCCTATTGTGTATCTACAGTCTATACTTTGTGTGGATTCACGTGGAGTCAGTGTTACAAGATCTGGTAGGAGTAGGAAATTCTGATTTACATATTAGTATTGCTTGTAAGGAACCTAAAGTCTAATTGGAGTAACAGAGTAGCCAGTGGCCATGGATAAGGTATTGTGCTAACTTTTGCCAGGGATTTATTTATTTATTTATTTATTTGTGGCACCTGGGATTGAACTCACAAACTTTCGCCTGCCAGACAGGCACTTAAGCCACTGAGCCAAACTCCCACCCCTAGTTTTTTAAGGCAGCATTGCACTATGTGACTCAGGTCGGCCTCGGGCTTGCGTTGTGGCCCAAGCCGGCCTCAAACTCAGTGCTCCTCCTACCTCAGCCTCCCGAGTGCTGGGATTAAAGGCGTGTGTCACTACGCCTGGCTCTTGCTAGGGTTTTAGATCATTGGTTGCCTAATGCCCTTTTCTAGAGCTGGTTGCAAAAGCATCACCTGGGGAACTTGTTAAGAATAAAGATTATTGGGCCACTCATTAATGAACTTTCCCCTATAGATTGAAGGTGGGGCTTGGGAACGAGTTTTTTCACCCCCTTCCCTTAAACAGCACCCAGGGCAAATTTAAAAAATAGAAGGCTCAATACCAGCAATTCTCCCTCTCCCCCATTCTGCATCCATTCAGCTTTCTTTTCCAAAGGCAAATATTGCTACCACCTTCTTGCATATACTTCCAGACACATACACTGCATTTGCAAACTTGTTTGGGTGTGTGTATAGGGGCATGTGTAGGGGTGTACTGTAAAAGTCTTCTGTACCTGCTTTTGTCACTTTACAGCATTATCTCATAGATGTTCCTGTATCCCTTCTTATAGAGCTATTTCATTTTTTCCAATGCTGCCTACTCAGTAGAAGTTTGAAAAAGCTCTACAGGGGATTCTACTGCACAACCAGGAGTGAGAGCCCCAGTTAGAATGAGTACAAAGGATACGTAGAAACAGTTTTCTTGGAATGTTAATTCCTTAAGTCTTGTGTTCACAAGTAACTAGACTCAGCCAGCGTTTTAGATACTTGTAGATTCAAGCAAACTTTTGCATAATATTTGCTGTTAGGTGGAGTTTATCAGTGAAAAATTATGAAGGGAGTCACATTATTTCTTTCTTTTTTGAAGAGATACCTTGTGATGGTGGAATCAGCTAGAAACAAGGTTTGTTTTGCCTTCTCCTTCCTCCCCTCTCCCCACTCCCTCTGTCTGTTGGTGCAGTTCATGTTTTCCTTACAATTGTGCTTCTCTAGAGCCACTCCTGGCACTAAAAACTCTTACCAGTTAGGGTTCAAGTTTTGCCTTTCTTTGATTTAAGGAAAGTGGGAATGGGCAGAGAAGAAGGGAAGCAGCAAAGTACACTACAAAACTTGCTATGCAAAACAGCCATTGTCACTAATACGTGTGTATAAGGGATAGATGTAAATGCCCACATCTGTTGTAGGCTCTCCCATGCATGCTGATCTGCATACTTCATACATTACTGATAGCATACTTTAAAAATCCTTCCTAGGGGCTGGGGATTTAGCTCAGTGGTGCAGCTGCCTGGCAAGTGTTAGATCCTGAGTTCGATTCCTGGTACCCCTCCAAAAAAAGCACAAAAACCAAAAAACTCCTCAAAATCCTTTAACTTACAAATGTTGCCATGCAAACCTATGATATTGATACTATTTATCTTTTATATCCAGGCAAGTTTCCTCTTTCCCTCAAGATGATTTACAAAATTCTTATTAAATTCTCACATAATACTCATTTTAGGAGGCATTTATTTGCTGTATCACTGTTATAAATAAAAGTATAGTCTCTATTTTCACGAAATATCAGATCCACTGGGCATTGTTGGCATCCTAGCTTTGCTTAGTCTCTGTCAACTGCCCTGGTAGCTGGATAGGGGGATAATAGATGGTAAGGGGCAATGAGAAGTATTTGTCTGAGACGTGGAATGGCCAGCAGAATGACTGCAGGACAGTGAAGAGAACACTTAACTGTTGGGCTATCTCAGAAGTGTTAAATACTGTTTTCTTTGGAAACTTCTAGTAGAAATCATTAGTTTCATGAGACAGTGGTTTGTACTTTTTCATAATGTGCATTGCCTCTCTGTGCTTAGTGTCAGACAGTGACAAGCAAAACAACAAGCATATGTTTTGCCCTCAAGAAGCAAATAGTTTTAAATATCAGTCAGCATGTAAATCTTGGAGATTTACATGAATGTATTTCACATACTCATCACTTCATTAGAAGTTTGTCAATGAGACTTTGGGAATTTAAGGAGTATTTCATACTAAAGGATACCTATTGGTCCCTGTCTGCCCTTATTTTCCTCTTGTGTCCTTGTTCACTTCCTTTTTGTATTGTATTATCTTATTAACATAGATGTTTTTAGCTGGTCAGAAATACTCTCAAAGCTCTGGCACAATTGGAAGCATGAGCCCAGCTGTTGGAGGTCGGAAAATTGTCTCATATTCTGAGATTATTGTCAGCCAAAGGAATTTGATTCACAATATGTACTTAGTTCAAATACCTGTTAAATATGTACTATGTAGTGTACTATGTAGTATGCCAGTAAGCAGCTCTAATGTGTAAAAGTATAATTTGCACAAAAGTTGAAACACACCATTTTTATTTTTATTTATTTTTAAGTTTTTTATTTTTATTTTTTTTTTGGTGGCACCGGGGTTCGAACTCAGAACCTCACACCTGCCAGACAGGTGCTTAAACCACTGAGCCAAACTCCCAGCCCTAATTTTTTGAGGCAAGGTTGCACTATGTAGCTCAGGCCAGCCTTGCGCTGGCGTTGTAGCCCAAGCTGGCCTTGAACTCACAACGCTCCTCCTACCTCAGTCTCCTGAGTACTGGGATTAAAGGCATGCGCCACCATGGCCGGCTACCATTTTTAATTTATGAAGAAAAGCACTTAATTTTATGAAAATAGTTTTATATGTCAGCAAGAAAGTGACAAAGTTGGGTTTTTCTGAACTTCAGGGTTTATCTTAAATTATCAGGTATTTGAGACTAGTGTGGGCTTTAAGTATAAACAGTGATAGCCTTTTGTCAAATGCCCAGCTGATAATCAAGTAGTTAGGTGCTTTGGGTGGAAAGGTTAACTTTTGATACACAGGCAAAATTTGTACTGAAACAAAATTGAAAATGAATGAATTTCATTACCACACCCTTCTACCATCTAAAGAAAGAACAGTCTACTAATTTATATGTTGAAGGATATTCCCCTTTATTAACTGTTGCCTTTCCTATTTGTATCAACTCCTTAAAAAATTCAAGCTGACCAGTTTTTTTTACCACACTATACTAGTAAGTTTCCAGGAAGTTAATAATCAACTGAAATTTTACTGGGATCACAGTGTACTTGGTACTGAGCGTAGACTTAGGGAGTTCCAATTCAGAAGTTCAGAGTAGCTCAATATTAGGTCAAAATGAGTAGAAAAGTATATTAATAAAATGTTGAAGGACTTCCTGTGGGGTTCTCAAGGAAGTTTCACGAAGGAGGAATTTGTGCTGGGCTTCAAAGACTAGGGAAGGTATGTCAGATTGCTTGCTGAAGAATGGGGAGAGCATTTGAAGCAAGAGGCATTTTGATGAAATCTACTCATGGTAAGAATTTGACCACCCACTCTTCTTGCACTGGGAGTAGAGAGTATAAATGGGAGCATTATCCTTGAGAAAAAAAAAAATGTTTGGCAGATTCTGGGGAATTCTGATTAGTCATTAATTCAATTCATTGTTGTCATCAGGTGTCCAAAAAAAAAAAAAAAAAAAAAACCTAAGCAACAGTTTCAGAAGATTAAGACAATAGAAAGTGCTAAAGTTGTCACTGACCCTCTCACCAAATGGCATTGAAGCTGTTGTATGTGGAAGGCATTCAGCAAAGGTCAGACTGTCACGCTATAGGGAACACACACACACAGTGGTCTAATAAACATTGAATGTTTTGCTGTTTAGGAAGAAATGAGATGGTTTGTATTTGTTTCCCCCCCCAATCCATTTTATACAAACATAAAAAGAAAGAAAAAAAAGAAGAAAAAAAAACTACAATAAAATTTCAAAGCATGTCAATCAGGAGGGTAACAATGGTACATACATTGCACAATGGTTTGTATTTGGTGGAAAGAAAGAAATGGAGTGGAAGATACTAAAGAAAGTTTTGTGCCAAGTTTGAAAGTGATCCTTACACATTTGTTTTCCCAGGAGTGCATTTTGTGTCCTTCTACATTTACTGTTTATATATCTGTCAAAACTGTCATGATTCAAGAAGTCTCTTACTGGATGAGGAAGAGGTGACATGAGTAACTTAATAAAGAATAGGGAGAAGTCACCTCTCTGAAAGAAACTGAAGCTTAGTAATTCTTATAGTGCCCTTCCAAGATCCAGACATTAAACTTTTATGGTAAATTTGATTTTTTTAAAATTATATTTTTATTTTGGTTTTTGGTTTTTGATTTTTTGAGACAGGGTCTCATTTCATAGTTCAGGCTGGCCCAGAACTCTATGTAGTCCAGGCTGGGCCTGAACTCAGGGCACCCTTCCTGACAGCCTCCCAAGTGCTGGGATTACAGGCATGTGCCACTGTACCTGGCTAAAATTATATTTTAGATTTATTTAAATGGATTTTTAAAGATTTATTCTACTTATCAAATTTAATTTTTTAACTGATTTACCAAATTTGCTATGTATGTTAAATTTCAAAATGTAGCTGTGACTGTTCTGGCAGTTGGTGAGAACTGACTAATCCTGAAAACATCATTGCCTTTTTTGTAGATCAGATTGCATAGGGTGAAGCCACCTGGGGGCGAAGGGTAGTTGGTGGGCAGAGAAACTCAGGGATCTTTGAGGATCGATGGCCAAGTTTTGCCCACAGTGTCCTGGACGAGTTAGAATTGGTCTTACCTCTTCTCTGTTTCTAAGACCTGGAGGGAGTTGTCTTAGATATTCACAGGCAAGTTTATTATAAGAGCTGCTGTAGGTCTTTCAGGACACATCTAACATGTTTCTCTTCTCTGGTGTCACCATTACGTGGTAACAGTGAGGAGTGTGGGTGGTAGTCAAGGACAGGACAGAGTCTGACAAGACAAATCATGAGCTTCCAGAAGCAAGAGATCGGTGTCTGGCCTTGAATTTCTGTTCTGGTGGGAGGGTAGCACTGAGTACTGACTTTCTAAATGAAGTCTGGTTTTGAATCGCTTTACTGAGTGCAGAAATGGCTCTTACACATCTTCTCATCTATCTGTAGTGATCTATTTGCCCCATTTTAGCTGACCCCTCTTTTCACACTTGAATTTTATCTCTGTTATAGATGAAACTACCTCAGATACATCTACTCTGAGTATAATCTCTCCTCTGTACAGAGCACTTGGCTGAGGCCTTCCACTGAATCAGGACTAGGACCACAGTGAGACCATTTTCTCACTATGTTCTTCTGTCTTCATGCCTCTTTAGTCCAGCTTAAATTTCATGGGCTATCATTGTCTTAACTCTCTGGTAAATATCCTCAACTCTTTCTAACTTTTACCTATAAAAACCCCAGATCTGTGTGGGCCCCACCTCCCACCCTGGGCTTATACCACATGACTGAATGTCGTTGAAGTAAATCGCATTACTGTGCAGAAATAGTTTGCAGCTTGTTGTCACAAACCTCAGGTGAACTCTCAACAGTGCCTAGCAATGCACTGAGTTTCTTGGTCTTTCATTCTCCAGAGTAACTTCTTTATGCCTTCTTTCCTCACATCTCTCAACCTCTTTCTTACTCAGCTGATTATCTCACACCAAAGTAACCTGAGAAAGCAAGCCTTCAGACCATGGTGTGAAGTCCAATTTATCTCTTTTGTGCCTTGTGTGGTTTTGTTTTGTTTTTTGGGGGTTTGTTTTGTTTTGTTTTGGTATGGAAACTGTATCCTGATCCAGGGCCATGAAGATTTACCGCTGTGCTTTATTTTAGTAACTGTGTAGTTTTAGCATATGTGTCTCTGCTGTGTTGTGGACATCCAAATGCATTTCTTTGCAGTGTGTTGTGTCAGTATCATTTGTTGAAAAGACTCTACTTTCCGCACTGAATGATGGAAAATCTATAGGTCATAAATGTAAGGATTTATTTCTGGACTCTCACTTGTATTTCATTGATCTCTGTTGTCTCTTCTTTATGCTAGTCTTGATTACCATAGCTTAGTTAAGTAAGTTTTGAAATCAGGAAGTGTGACTCTTCCACCAGTGATCCTTTTTTTTTTTTTTTTTTTTGGTACTGGGGATCAAACTCACAGCCTCACACCTGCCACATCCAGTGATTCTTAATCTTTTCTTTGGGTCACAGAAATAAGATAACCAGGGTTGGGAGTGTGACTGAGTGGTACAGCACTTGCCTAGCATTCCTGAGGCCCTAGTTTCATCCCCAGCACCACCATCCCAGACAAACAAACACACAAACTTTTAAACAGTTAGGATTAGCATAATCACATTTTTTCAGTTCCAATTGGACAAATACAGTAAGTTTTAGTTCTCTCCAGGGGCGAAGTGTAACTTCTTAATACAGTGACATGCGTTAAGTATTCATATAGAATGTTATTTTTTTCACACCTGGTTGGTTTTGACTTTTTGGACTTGATCACATCAGGCTGTCTTCAGATTCTTTTTTTTTTTTTGTACTGGGAATCAAACTTCTGACCTTGTACTTGCCACTATACTGCTGATCCGTATCCACAGACCTTTTATTTTTAAAATTTATTTATTAGTTTATGTTTTTGGGGTACTGGGAATCAAACTCAGGCCTTGCACTTGCCAGGCAGTGCAAGGTTTGAGCTGTATCCCTGGTCCCTGTCTTCAGATTCTGAGGCCTCATGGTAGCGAATTTGTTAGAGTTCTCAGGTAAGAACAGGCTTGTTTGCCGTACACAGAGGTCACCAAAATTCATGGTGCCTGACTTGTCATCGTTGTTACTGAATTAATATAGTCCAAGAATTTTGTTAATTTTCTATATGGTTATTGTCTTAGTTACTTTACTCTCCTGTTGCTGAGACAAAATACCCAGTGCCTAAAATTAAGGAAGGAAAGGTTTATTTGGCTCACAGTTTGTGGAGGTTTCAGTCTGTAATCAGCTGGCTCCAAGTCATGGTAGCATGGTGAGGGGCAGTAGTTTAAGGCAACAGAAGACAGCAACAGCAAGTGGGTGAACAAGCCTTTTCCTCCCTTATATCGCAAGCAGGCTACCCACCCTAGGGTGTGTGTAGCACTCACACCATCTCTGTGCCCTTCTCTTGCACAGGCTGAGGATGTTTACAAAGTGATGGCCCTGACCCCCTGCTGAGTTATTTAGTTAAACTTACAAACTTTTAAAGTTGACACCACCATTACAGTTATAGATAAGATTTTACCCTTAACATGTTTTAATTATGAAATAATAATACAGAAGTGTCTAAGACATAAATGTACAGTTAATGGAATAATTAATTATAAGATGTAAACTCATATAATAACAGTCACCAAGGACCCAACACCCCTCCATTCTTTTCGCATCACAACTCCCAAGAGGAGGAAATAATTGTTTTGCTGTTGTGATCCATCTCTTCCTTCCTTTCTTTTTCTTTTTTGATTTTTTGAGACAGTGCTTCCTGTGTTACACACAAGCGTCTGCATGTTTGTGGGCCCTGCCATCTGTTATGAATTACCTTGATTCCCGTAGCTTGAAAATAAGCCTTGATACCTACTAAAGGGTTTCCCCCACTGAGGATTCCTGCCTGCCTTCATATTCTTTGCCTTTCACATTTCCACATCAGTTTTAGAATTGGCTTGTCAGGTTCCACAGATTTTGATTGGAATTACATTGAATCTGCAAATCACTTGGAGAAGAATTTTTTTTTTTTTTTTTTTTTTTTTTTTTTTTGTACCAGGGATTGAACTCACAATGTTGCACCTGCCAGGCAGGCGCTTATGCCACTGAGCTATATCCCTGGTCAGAATTTATATCTTTATATTGTTGAACTTTGCTTCCCATGATTATGACGTAATTCTCCCTATATTTAAATATTCTTCAAACTATCCCAGTAATGTTCTGTAATTTTCTTTAAAGAGGGCTTGCACAGTTTTTGCTAAATTTATTCTAGTGTAACTTGATTATTTATTAATTTATTTACTTACTTTGAGGCAGGGTCTTGCTATGTCTTCCAGGATGGCCTTGAACTTGGAGTGATCCTCTTGCCTCAGGCTTCCAAGTGCTGGGATTACATGCATATGCCACCATGCCCACCCACTTCATTTTTTAAAATGCAGTTATATATGTTGTTTTATTTCATTTTTAAGCTTTATATTGTTGCTACATGGAAATATTGTTGGTATATGGAAATACGATTACTTTTTAGTGTGGTGAAAGTGAAGTGTTTGTTGCAGTCTTTTTATTGCTCATTCTTGATGTTGTTTTCTTAAGACAGGGTCTCACTGTATAGTTCATACTGGCCTTGAAGCCTCTGATGACCTCAAACTTGCAGTGATCCTTCTGCCTTAGTCTTTTTTAATGATTTTGACAATTATCATTAGATACATGGGTTTTTTTGTCTGTGTAATCACTGCCTTTGAAAATGCTGCTCTTTTTCTTTTCCAATCCCTGTACCTTTTAATTCTTTTCTTATTTTATCATACCAGCTTGTTCTCTGGTACAGTGTTTATCAGAAGTGGTGATAACAGGCATTTTTGTTGTGTTCTTAATCTGAAAGTGACTGCTTTCATATATGCCTGGGATTTTTTAGGAGTACACTTTATTAGATTCTGAAAGTATCATCTACTCTTTGTTTGTTAAAACGTTTCCTTTGTTTGCGTTTTAACCGAAGTAAATACTGACTTTTATCAAATACTTGCCTCAAATATTTTAAAATGGTCACTTTTGTCTTGGAATTTATTAATGTGGTTCTTTTCATTGATTAGAGTTTTTAGTGTTATAAGGCACCTTGCATTCCTAGTAGCAAGCCAGCTTGATATTTGCATCTTTGCTACTAAGTGAGAATGACCTGGACTCATCCTTTCCAAGTGTTGGATCCAAGATTATGCTGTCATGAGTCAGGGAATAAATCCATTTTCCTACCTCTGGGGCAAATTTTATATAATATTAAAATTATTTATTTTTTGAATATTTTATACAACTTGCTTGTGAGGTCATCTAGACCTGAAGTTTTCCATCTCGGCATAAATTATTTGTATTATCCTCTTCCATACTTTGTTTAGCAGAATCAGTTGTTTCATCTATGTTTTTTTCATTGTTGATATTGGTTTTGTCTTCTTTTATCTTGCTAAGATTTTTTAAGTTTGTAAGCCTTTTCAAATTATCAGTTTTTTTGGCTTTGATACCCTGTTGCATGTCTGTGGCTAAGTTTTATTTTTTTGTCACTTTTTGAGGCATATGTTTAACTCAGTAATTTCATCCTCTTTTTTCCCTCTAAAACACTCATTTAAGGATATACGTTTCTCTGTGTAGATTCTGTATCCTACAAATTGGTTATGTAGTATTTTTGTTGTTGTTCAACTTAAAATAATTTTCAGGTTTTCATTATGACTTTTGATTCATATCTTATTGACATTAATTCCATAACAATGGCATTTGCATAATGGTTAGTGATTTTATGGCTTATAATTACATTATTTCTGATGTCTGCACTGCTGCTGAGTGACTCACTTAGTATATACTTGGGTATATTCTGCCCCACAAGTGATCAATAGCAGGTGTGTGCAGAAGAGAATAAAATTTGTCCTTGTCCATGTTTCTGTGCTATACAGAATTTGCTGGTGAGTTTCTTGTATATTCTCAGTTCAGTTCCAAGTCTTGTATTATAGTTGGATTGTCAACTTGTTTACATACTGATTTTTATTTTTCTCTACTTTAGCTGTGTTGGAGTAGAAGAACACCATGCTGTTGACATTGACCTGTATCACTGTCCCAACTGTGCGCTTCTACATGGCTCTTCCTTGAGTAAGTACTGGAGGCCTAAGTAAAAGTTGATGGGTTTTTTTGTTGTTTTGTTTTGTTCTGTTTTGTTTTGTTTTGTTTTGTACTGAGAATCGAACTCACGACTTTGTGCATGCCAGGCAGGCGCTTTTGCCATTGAACTAAATCCACAACCCCCAAAATTGATGTTTTGAACTTAACAAGATATAATAATACTTTAATAATACTCTGGCTATATTAGACCCACCAAGAACTGTAAGGAAGATTTCACCAAACACTTAGAATGCAGTTTTTGTCTGAATTAGTAAATAACTTATTAAATAAGTCAAAAGAATAAGGGAAAAAGTATTAGCACTTTAAGTTGTCAGTATAGAGTTCTTAAACTTAAATATATGTATTTAAAATGTTCATTTTGCCAGGCATGCTGATGCATGCCTTTAGTCCCAGCACTCGGGAGGCTGAGGTAGGTGGAGCATTGTGAGTTTGAGGCCGGCTTGGGCTACAATGCGAGCACAAGGCCAGCCTGAGCTACATAGTGCGACCCTGCCTCAAAAAACTAGGGCTGGGAGTTTGGCCTAGTGGCTTAAGCACCTGTCTGGCAGGCGTGAGGCTGTGAGTTCGATCCCTGGTGCCGCAAGAAAAAAATAAATAAATAAAATGTTCATTTTGAGAAGTGTGATAAAGTAAACTTCTGTGATCTGAAAACTTATTTTGATTGATTTTATCTCTTCACAAATAAAATCTTTTGATAGTATTTTGGGACAGTGTACACATATGCATTATATTTTTAGGAGAAAATTAGGGTATTGATAAGCTAAGATATTACTCATATTTTCCAAATTTGGTTGTTATTTTAAATATGGCTCAGAGTCCTGCCTGGCCCTCTCTGCTTGAAACTTCTCTGCCAAGGTCTCCATGAAATCTAAGCTGAAAGAATGCTACAATATTCCCTTACGAAATACAGGGTGTCTGTTTTGTTAGTTCACCTATAAACATTAAGGTTAACCAGCTGGTAGAATTGTTACACGTATAATTGGACTAGTTTAATGACATAAGTGTTTTTAAAGAATCTTACTCTTGAGTAGCACTGAAGTCTGTGGTTTATGACTTGAAATAATTATTGACCAAAAATAATTCTCGGAGAAAGTAAATAATACAGTGTTGTTATCTCAAAGGAAGCAGAACTAAAATTTATAATAGTTTTAGTTTAGAATTCGAATACTTAATTTTTCTTTTCTTTCTTTTTCTTTTTCTTTTTTTTTTTTTTTTTTTTGGGTACCAGGGATCAAACTCACGACCTCATGCTTGCCAGGCAGACATCTATGCCATTGAGCTAAATCCCTGGCCCCTCAAATACTGAATTTTAAAAATAAATCAAATTTAAATTTAACTTGTATAAAATATTGAGTTACTAAGAGGCAGAAAAATATGTTCTACTATATGTGGTACACTTTATCTTCTATTTCCTTTATATGATTTCATCTTTTAAAAATCTTGTCACACTTATTAAGTTGATTACATAGTCCTTAATGGACTGCAGACTGTGCTTTGAATGATGGTGCGTCCGAGGGAAACTGGCCTATTGTGTGACCCTTCTGGTGCTTCTCATCCTTGAAGTGCAGAAGATCAGGCACTGGCTATCTCCTAGGCAAAGGTCCAACTCTGAGCTCTTTGTTTTGTCCAGATGTAAGGCTCACCTCCCCATCCCTTTCCATCACCCAGTTTGGGTAATCCCTTTTGATTCCTTTCCCTTTCTTATTAAGCCTCACTTGCTAGCCAAGGTTTCCTGTTCCTTTCAGAGTTCCCGGTGACTCATTATAGATACCATTTAGATAGTGAAATAGCCATTAGTATGCTGAGCTTTACCCTCCATTGGGATTTTTTTCTTTTTGGTGGCACTGGGGATTGAATCTGGGACCTTTGCACTGAGCTACATCCCAGTTCTTTTTTATTTTTTATTTTGATACAGGGTCTTGCTAAATTGCCCAAGTGGGACTTGAACTTGTGATCATCCTGCTTTAGCCTTCCTCAGTGGTGTGGTTACAGTTGTGAATCACTGGGCTGGGCTCCTTGATTGGGAATCATGAACAGAATTTGATGGCAGTTCTCAGAAAAGTCTTGACACTCAAATACACATTCTGTGTGTTCCTCAGGCACTTGCAATTTAACATGAAATTTGCTCTCCTTTCCTTGTGACCATTGCTAAAGTATTCCTTCATTAGTCTCCTTCCCTTAAGAAGTGCAAGTTGGAGCAGCCGGGCGTGGTGGCGCACGCCTGTAATCCTAGCACTCGGGAGGCTGAGGTAGGTGGAATGTTGTGAGTTCAAGGCCAGTTTGGGCTACAAGGCGAGCTCATAGTGCAACCCTGTCTCAAAAAACTAGGGCTGGGAGTTTGGCTCAGTGGCTTAAGTGCCTGTCTGGCAGGCATGAGGTTGTGAGTTCAATCCCGGGTGCCGCAAAAAAAAAAAAAAAAAAGAGGAAGAAGTTCAAGTTGGGTGTGGTTGTGCATACCTGAAATCACAGCACTCCGGAGACTGAGGTAGGAGGATTGCTGTGAGTTCAAGACCAGCCCAGAGTACATAGTGAGTTTAAGACTAGCCTGAATTGCAATGCAAGACCCTGTTTTCAAAAACTAAGAAAAAAAAAATTCGGTCATCTTTTGCAGTGACTAGTTTTT
Source organism: Dasyprocta punctata (assembly GCA_004363535.1). Taxonomy (NCBI): domain Eukaryota; kingdom Metazoa; phylum Chordata; class Mammalia; order Rodentia; family Dasyproctidae; genus Dasyprocta; species Dasyprocta punctata. Next base: position 48,093 of record RJWM01002924.1, read on the forward strand.
TGTTTTAATCATGTTTGCCCAAATTATTTAGTTGTTAAATTATTTTGAAATAAAAAGAATAGGTTCTAAAAACAGTGAATTGCCTAAAATTGCAACAGTAATTAATTGAAATTTACTTCCGTGACCTGGAAATGTATTAAAAACTTGAGGGTTTTTTTTTTTTCCATGTCTTTAAAAAAAACTTACGAATCTCCAGTCAAAACCAACAGGGAAAGAAAAAAGAAAAGCAAAAAATCAAAAAACCAGCACTTGGGAGGCTGAGGTAGGAGGAGCGTTGTGAGTTCGAGACCGGTTTCAGCTAGAACACGAGCGCAAGGCCAGCCTGAGCTACACAGTGCAACCCTGCCTCAAAAAACCAAGGCTGGGAGTTTGGCTCAGTGACTTAAGCGCCTGCCTGACAGACTCGTTGTGAGTTCAATCCCCGGTGCCGCAAAAAAAAAAAAAAAAAAAAAAAACAAACCAAGGTACATCTCCTGAAATAAAGCATTTTTATTGCACGTACAGTTGTTCTTTTTGAACGTGTAGACCTACTGATCAGAAAGTACATCATGTCAAGAGCTGGGTAAGGTGGCTCTCTCTCCCCAGGAGGCTGAGGCAAGAGGATCACAAGTTCCTGGTCAGTCTAGGCAATCTAGTGAGACCCTGTCTCAAAACAAAAAATAAAGAGGGCTCTGGAATGTAGCTTAGAGATAGCATGCTTGCCTAGTGGGTGCAAGCCTGGGGTTCCATCCCCAGCACAAATGAACAAATGACATAGTGCCACCAGTTACCAAGAATGTTTTCTTTTTTAACCTTTTAAAAATACAGTGAAAAAGAGGAGGAACTGGCACAGGCACGACTACACAGAAATTGATGATGGTTCCAAACCAGTACAAGCTGGAACCAGGACTTTCGTCAAAGAGTTACGTGCTCGAATCTTCCCAAGGTATGGAAACTCTCTGCCCGAACAGTTTAAGTTAGCTGAAAAATGACATTTTCTAGAGCAGTATTTTCAAGCTTTCAGCTGCAACACATTGTTGTTCTCAACTGGCTTTTTACTTTTTTCCATACTGAAATAGAGTAGAAAATATCTTACATTTCGGGTAAAAGGAATAAATATCATTTCGTGGAACATTTGCTATATGTGTATGCATAGTGGTCACCATGTAAAAATACGTTTCTTTTTTTTTTTTTTTTTGCTACTGGAGATCCAACTCATGACCTTGCGCTTGCTTGGCAGGCACTGTGCCTCTGAGCTGTATCCCCATCCCAAAAACATACTTCTTTCTTGTGGATCACAGTCCAAAAATGATATGCTGATGTGAAGCAGTCCTTCCCAGTTAGTTCCTTCTGATAAACAACTACTGCTTCTTTTCTTTCATCTCATCCTCTCTTTGGAGCTGCTTCTCCCCCAACCATTGTTTCCATTTTCTGTCTACCAGAAGCCCTAGGTCTACCAGAAGCACCTACAACCTTTGCTTAGCTATTGAAGGCAGCAAGTCTGAGCTTTTTTATTTTTAAAAATAATAGAATATATTTCAGTTGTCTATGGCTCAAAGAAAGTCAAAAGCATTATAAGGCATTTAATCATGCTAATTTAGATCATTTCCTACTCACTGCCTGACTTCTATTTAAAGTGATAATGCTTAATAGGCTTTTATACTAGATCCTATCCATGCTTGATAAAGAGTGGAAGTACAATTTAAATTTAAACCACGGTATCACATGCAGCTTATTGTGGAATTTTTTTCAGATCTTGAAATGAAAAAAACAAAAAACAAAAAATCTGCCCTTTTTCCTCTAGATTTTGTCTGTCCTCCTGCCCCTTCATCCTTAAACAGAAACATGCTGATAAGCATCCATGTTGGCTCTCTCAGATCTGCAGAGAAACAGAAAGAAAACATGCAGAATAAACATTATGCTTGCACATGATTTTTGTTACGTTATCAGCTTCAGAGTTATAGAAGTGTTTGCTTGCTTTCCCTGTATTGGATAGTGCTTCAGTGGCTTGGAGGCAGGTTTGTGACTGCCCTAAAACAGTGTATATAGTGTGGTGCCCTGTGTGAGCACCCTCTTCTCAGGGAGAGAAGCACTGGCTTTTACCCTTTTCAAATAGAATTGTGAGCCCCCCATAAATATCAGTAAAAGCCTTGACCTAGTAATTCATGTGGCTTTTCTGCCTAAGTGAACACAAATGAGAAGATATCTAAAGTGTAATTACCATTAATTAAAGGTCTTGGTTTTATTTTGTGTAACTCCGTAAGTGATTGCATCATGTAAAGCCATGGTAGAATAATAATAACTACTAAATTACACATGCTTGATATAATTAACACAGAAGTGTATTAAAGTGGGTAGATTTGCTTGCGTGTCTCTTATTTTAAGACTTAATGTATTTTGAGACCCTTTTCTATATAAATAATATTTAAAACATTTATGTGTGTGGACATACGCATATGAAATTATGTTCGTCATAGTGTTGTGCAATTTGCCATTTTTACTTTAGATATCCTTCCATCTTACATGTGGAATACACACATTCCTCACTTTTTTTAATTTTTAATTTTAAAAATTTTTTTATTTTTCCAAATTCATTTTATTTCAAGGACAAAAAGGAAAAAAGAAGAAAAAAACTAAAATAAAATTTCAAAACATGTCAGTCGGGGGGCACTCCTCACTTTTGGACTGTTGTGTAACATGCAATAAAAACCATACTTGTCTTCTTATGTATATTTAATTTTTTCCAATTCTTTTTCTCTTTCAAATAATATTGCTGTATTTTAAGGGCTTGCATCTTTTTTTTTTTTATCAACAGAGGAAGTTAAATACTATCAACATTTGAGATGAGAGTAAAGATGATAAATTCTCTCTTAGATTGGAGTTTAAGGAATTATTTACTCCCCAGAGAGCAGGGGAAGGAAGGAAATTGTGGATGCTTATTTGTAAACTAAAATGTAGGACAGAACTCAGGTTCAGTAGGTGAGTTAGATGAAGAAGACCTAAGCTATCCATTTATAAGACTTCTAAGCTGGATGTGTGTGGGGGGCACACATCTGTAATCACAGCACCCTGGGAGCCTGAGGTGGGAAGATCTCAAGTTTGAGTCCAACTTAGACAACTGAGTGACTTAGTGACACCCTGTCTCAAAATAAGAAAAATAGAAGGGGCAAGGATGTAGCTCAGTGCAAAGGCCCTGGTTCCATCCGTAGAACCCTCCCCACCAGAAGGACTGGCTGGGAGAAAGTCGTCTCAGTTATCTGAGGCCTTTGGTGCCACTGCCTTACCAAGACAGTGGGAAAATCAAAGCCTGGTCAATGCAGAGGACCAGTATTTCCCTTTCCTCCTGTTTTGTCCTGACCACATAGTTTGCAGATGACATCAAACGGCCAGAATCTGCTTATATAAATGGAAACTGCTACGTTTTAACTGTTAAGGCAAGTTGTGCACTGAATTTTGAATACATAGAGGCTGCAACTGAATTTCTTTGGATTTATGGTGGAGGACAGTAACAAGGGACATGTCACACTGAAGTGTAATATCTATATCAGGGCAGGGAGTCTGAGGTCCAATAATTTTTAGTTGATTAAATATCTACCTAGTATTAAAGACTTACTAGTACTGGTTGCAACAGATCACTTAAATCCATAGTCCTCAATGGGGGCATGAGGGATACTTTTCTCAATGGGCAAAGGACCAGGGATAGCAGTTACCTTCCTTTATGCAATTCATTGTTCTGTGTTCCATTAGACTTTAAAATACTTGATGAGTATTTGGGTAGAACTTTATAGTCAGGTAAAATCTGGTCTGTGTTTTACTTACCCTAACACTAGTTTTTATTTTAATATACACCCTGCCTAACTGCTCTTCTGATTTTCTACACAGCTTGTATTGAGTGGCTTCTGGTTTTCTCACTTTTAAATTCAGTCCTTCATTATGACTAATTTTAAACATGTTACTATTTTATTATGTCTTTGAGTATAATTTTTCTGAAAATTTACATATTGAAATGCATATTATGCTATAAACTACTTTGTTGCTTTCTGTTTTTTTATGCTTAGAACATTTTATATATTTTCTGATTACAGTCTATTGAGTTAAAGCTTATATTATCTGTGAATTTACCTTAGGATGGCAAAAAGGGCTTTGTAAAATGTTTGTTATTAAGAGAAGAATTAGGTATGATAGGTGAGAAGTGATCCAGCTAATTATTCAGTATGAATGTTAACTACTATCACAGTTACTGTTTTTAAACTGAACTTAACAAAAATGACATCTTAGTCTTACATTTTTAGTGCCGATGAAATCATTGTGAAGATGCATGGCAGTCAGCTGACACAGAGATACCTGGAGAAACACGGATTTGATGCCCCTATCATGGTCCCTAAATTAGATGACCTAGGACTCAGACTCCCTCCTCCTGCTTTCTCTGTGATGGATGTGGAACGTTACGTAGGTACGAACTTGACTCCTTTAAGTTCTTGGGGGAAATTTGGTAAAAGTAAGTATGTGCTAAATATTATAACTGGGTGAAGAAATGTCAGTTTAGCTCTGTTTCCTGGGTCAGCCAAAGTGAGACTCAGCATCATGCTGTTGAAAACTGCTTTCCTCAGAAGACCTCCTATATAAGAAAAATCTGTTTGCCCATTCTAATTTGTTTGGGCTCATCCTGTGCATTGGTGTCATTATTTTATTATGTCTTTGAGTATAATTTATCTGAAAATTGAATGTAATACTGTACTTGCTTAAGGAAAACCCTTACCAAGGAGCAACTGCAGAGCCAAGAAGCATTAGAGAGCTGGGCTGACTCTAGGCCTTTGTAGGAGCCCGATGCAAAGTTCCTGGAGCCCACTGTGTTGACAGGCCTTTTTGTTTTGTGCTAGTTGCCTAGAGGGAGGGCTGCAAGGAAAGGAGATCCTGTTCTACTCATTTTTATATTAATGACTTGGTGACTTTTGCCATTTAATGACATGTACACTTAACCTGTAATTTTGAAGCCCAGAAAGTAATTAAGAAATAAGGGGGAAAAGCCTTTTACTGATTGCCAGATTGCTGACATTTTCAGTCATTTCATTTATTCCTACAGTGATAATAAAGTTGACTATATGTAGATGCCATTGTTTTTTCAACAACATATTTTTTTAGCAACATATTATCTGAAGATTAGGTTCCAAATGCATCTTTTCTCAAAATTGTATGTCTATTACATTACCTCCTCAGCACAAAATATCAAAGAACTTACCCTTTATTGAACTATTGGTTGACAGTTTTCAGGAGCTGAGACATAACTTAGTGGGGCACAGTGCCTGCATGGCAAACATGAGGTCCTGAGTTCAATTCCCAGTACAAAAAAAAAAAAAAAAAAAAAAAAGGACATGTTAAGGTTGACAATTTTCATTGATAATTTTTTCTCATTGATGATTATTTTACTGTGGAAACCCAATTAAATGTCCTGACTTCACAATCAGCTGAATTTGTGATCTATCGGGGTGAGCGTGAGGTTTAACCTAAACCTATTTGCATAGATAAACTTTTTAAAATAAATGACTCCTGTAAATACAGAACAAAACATTCAAAGTGCTTGACAGCTTTTTAGTACTGCAAAGCTTCTCCAGTTAAATACTAGTAACAGAACTGTTATATCCCAAAGATAAGAAATGTATGAGATATTGCTTTAACCTATGTGAAGTTACATGAGAAAATGACATTTATTTGTTTTCTATTTCAGATAGGTTAAGTATTGCCATATTTTGAATTCTGCCATATCCTATAGTTAATTGTAAAATTGATTATGCTTTCTAGAGAGGCAGTGTGATGCTTGTTGACTTATGGTTTCATAGGCAAGGTCACAATTCAGAATTTGGACATTTAGTTAGGCAGTAATATGAACTGATTCTTTTGCTTCTGTACCACTAATTCCCCCCTCCCTGTTCTTTTCTCCCTCCACTCTTTCTCCTTTTCTTCTTGTACTGGGGATTGAGTCCAGGTCCTTCACTCGCTAGGCATGCACTTTACTACTGAGCTACATCCCCAGCACTTTACATTGAAGTAGAATATGAAAAGAAAAGGTACTACCAGGAAAGCAGTTATCCTGGCCAGCTTGCCTATTCATTCCTCAATGAATGATCTGTTTTTAAAAATGATACTTAGAGCCGGGCCTGGTGGCACACGCCTTAAATCCCAGCACTCGGGAGGCTGAGGTAGGAGGAGCATTATGAGTTTGAGAACGGCCTGAGATATATAGTGCAATCCTGCCTCAGAACACTAGGGCCAGGAGTTTGGCTAAGTGGCTTAAGTGCCTGTCTGGCAGGTGCAAAGTTGTGAGGTCAATCCCTGGTGCTTCAAAAAATAAATAAATAAATAAATAAAAATGATAGACTTGGAATCTTACATATTATAGAAGCTAAGAGGAAAAACTAATCCTCTCATTTTATGTATAAGGAAATTGAAACCTAGAAAGTGTCAGAAATTTTTCACATCCCAATATATGTATTTTTGTCATTGTGGGCTGCATGCAAGAAATCATTGATGCATAGAAAGCTTTGCAACCATGTACATTTTATACTGTTAGTTCTGTAGCTCTGTTTTACTGCTTTATTTCCCTTGAGAACAGTCTCTTATTTTCAAAAGTTCCAATTGAATTTAAAGGGAAAAAATATAGGCCGGGTGTGGTGGTACATGCCTATAATCCCAGCACTTGGGAGGCTGAGGCAGAAGAATTGCTGTGAGTTTGAGGCCAACTTTGGTTACAAAGTGAGTTCAAGGTCAGCCTGAACTACTTAGTGAAACCCTATTTCAAAAAGACAAAAAAAAAAAAAAAAAGTAAAAATATGAGGATTTATCTGTGTTTTTATGGTTGATTTAATTATCATACTAAGGAAATACAGTGTTTTAGTTTTGTTTGGGGTACCTATTGATAGAATTTGTAAGCCCAATAATAAGACTAATTTTTCTCTGCAGGTGGTGACAAAGTGATAGATGTCATTGATGTGGCAAGGCAGGCAGACAGCAAAATGACCCTTCACAATTATGTTAAATACTTCACAAATCCTAACAGACCAAAAGTGTTAAATGTGATCAGCCTTGAATTTTCAGATACAAAGTGAGTAGTTCTGGATATTTTGTTTTAACATTTTGAACATTAATTAAATGTAGCTCAATGATATATTTATTTTAGTAAGAAATTGACTTCTGAAGTTGTTCACTGGTAGCAGTGTTGTGAATTTTCCTTGGCATACTTAAAAATATTTGGAAATAAGGTATGTTTTAAACTTTAAGTGTTGTTGTTAACCTTGAGTTCTGGTTATTTACTTGGTTTAGGTTGACATGGGAGAAGCAGTTTAAAGACATTTTAATTTACGTTATGTGAGTGTGTACATGTGTATTTGTTTTCTTTTAAAAGAATGTCTGAATTGGTGGAGGTCCCTGATATAGCCAGAAAGCTTTCCTGGGTGGAAAACTACTGGCCAGACGATTCGGTCTTTCCCAAGCCATTTGTTCAAAAATACTGCTTAATGGGTGTTCAAGACAGCTACACAGATTTCCACATTGACTTCGGTGGAACATCAGTCTGGTACCACGTCCTCTGGGTAAGATTAGGGTGTTTCTTTGTTCTCTTAATCACAAAAATACATAGTTATATTTTCAAGTGGTACTCATTTGCTGTAAGTGACACTTAGTAAGGGAGAAGTTTTCCTAGTTTTTGGTAGGATCTATTACTTTGCCTTTAACTGTTATGATTTCTTTAAAAATCACAAGTGATATTGAACTGTTTCTTTCCTTAAAATTTTTTATTAGTATATACTTGTGATATATAAATACATTAATCATGGGGAACTGGTACATATTGAATCTTCATGAGTTCTTTATATTTAGATTCCTTTTTTGTCTTCATCTTTTAAACTGGTTTTTGTTAGCCTTGTATCTTTTTCTTTCCCAACTCCCCTAGTTGATTGTCCATTAATTCCTGAAGCAAATACCTAAGAAGGAACAAAATGATAGTGATAATTGCTTCTGGCTTTAAGGATGGAGTAAGACAACTAGATGGATAAGTCATAAATGCCCCTAAAAATGCTAATTATTTGTGGTTTATATTCACTTTGTTTTATCTAGAAATTGTACTGCTTAATATAGTACCCATTAGCTGTGTGTGGCTAAATTTAAATAATTGAAATTCAGTATAATTTGAAAAATTCAGTTCCTCATTTCACTGGCGGTATTTCAAGCACTCAGCCCCATGTGGCTAGTGACTGCTGTGCTGGGTAGTGCAGATTGAGAAATGTCCCCCACCATACAAGTTCTGTCAGAGTGCTGGTCCAGAGTCACATTGCATCTGGGCCACCCTGGACGCTGAGTCCTTGACTCCCCTCTTCCTTTTCTCCTGGAAGATAAAAGGACTTGATTCATTAAAGGATGTTTATTTGTGAGTCTTTCGAAAGAGTCATTATGGGGTATAGATCTTGGGAGAAAGAGAGGTGACTCTGTGCTGTGACCAGGCCTATTAACATAAGAGGTCGTCAGGGAGGTGTTTGTGGTTTTCTGCCTTGCTCTCTGGCAGTGATGTCTCTGACTTGAATTATTGGCTCCTTGTCAGCTGGGAGTGAGAAGAGCTTTAGCACCTGTGAAAATGCTGATGCAGGGAATTAGCTATTGATCAGGAATGGGAAACAGGTCTTTTTGAACTTAAAAAATTTTGCTAATTGTTTAATGTAGGTCATTATATTGGGAAATATTATCAATGTAGACCATTGAAAGAATGGCTTTTGGTTTTTCAAAGATAGTATGGTTACTTCCTTTTAGGGTGAGAAGATTTTTTATTTGATAAAGCCAACAAATGAAAATTTGGCACTCTATGAATCTTGGAGTTCATCCGTGACCCAGAGTGAGGTATTCTTTGGAGATAAAGTGGATAAATGCTACAAATGTGTGGTAAAGCAGGGACATACCTTATTTGTTCCTACAGGTAAGGTTTTAACCGCACTCCCCACTCCCCATGGTTGATTCTCATTCACATGGAGTCAGCTTGTAATTAGACTCTGTGGCTCTTAACATGTTTGCAAAGTAGGTTTATGGCATTGCTTAGGAAATAATTTTGATCTTGACTTTATTTCTTTGTCCCTTAGAGGGCTTCTCTTAGAGTTAGGACTTCTTTTGGCATTGTTTTATGTTGTTTGCCATCATTTTAATTTTTGTTGAAATAAAGTGCACATACTATAATATTTCACCTTTTAAAGCATACAGTTCAGTGGTTTTCAGTAGATTGATAAGGTTGTGCAACCATCACCACTACCTAAGTAGAACATTTTCATCCTCTCAGGAAGGAAACACATACCCCTCAGTAGTTACTCTCATGTTCCCCTTTCCTAAGCCTCTGTGCTTTCTGTCTCTGTAGGCTCTCCTGTTCTGGACACTTGATATATGTGGCCTTTTGTGTCCATCTTCTTTCACATAGCATAATGTTTTCTAGGCCCATCCATGCTGTAGCACATACAAGTATTTCATCTTCTTATGGTCCAGCAGTGATCCCCTGTAGGTGTCCTGTTTTGTTTACTCATCCATCAGTTGGTGGCTGCTCTGAACAGTGCTGCCTTGAACGTCTATATACACATTTTCTATGTGAAGGCCTGTTTCCATTTCTCTTGGGTGTGTATCTAGTGGTGGAATTGCTGCATTGCATGGTTTAACTATGTTTAACTTTTTGAGGAACTGTCAGTCTGTTCTGGGAATGTGCCGTAAACCTGAAATGTAGATAACACTATGTCAGGTTGAGATGTGAACAAATGCAGAGTAGATTCTCAGGGCCAGTGGTTTTGACAACTGTGTTCTTCTGGTTTGGGCCTCCCCAGTAGCTGCACGGTTCACAGGCTATTCGCAAGGCTCTACTTTCTTCCCTTGACTGATATATTTAATAATCAATGTGTACTTGAATAAATGAATGAATGCCTACGACCACCAGAATTGCCTAGAATAAATTAGCAATGTTTTCATTGTGAGTAAATAAACTCCTCCCTAAAATCCTCTTTCTAGTGTTCCCCTTTATAACAAATATTTTGTTGTGCCATCTTGAATTGAAATTGATAGATTGTATAACTTCCTGCGTAATTTGTTTAAAAAGTGATTTAATGGACTACGTGGAAGAGGTGAAAAGGTAATTTATAAATGAAATGCTATTCTAATATGTGACTGTGTGCACAGTAGTAATGGAGGACAGAATGAATTGGTTAACTGCCTGAGTCAGCAAACAAGTACAGATGTGTGTTGTGGCCTTAAATTCCAGCTGTCACTTTGGTGGGATTAGTGGTTCTCAGACCTCAGTGAGCATCAGGGTCACCTGGAGAGCTGGTTAAACCAGACTGTTCACCCTTATCACCCCCAGGATTCAGTAGATCTGGGACAGGTCTGAGAATTTGCATTTTACTAAGTTCTAACTGATGATATCGTGTGGTCTGGGGACCACACTTTGAAAAATACTGTGGTAGGCAGTATAAGTTTTTTTCCCAAGATAATTGATAACTGCTGAGCTTACAAGCAAATAAAACTATAATTTGTTTTTCTTTTTCCTTTCTTTTCTTTTTTTTTTTTTTTTTTTGGTACCGGGGATTGAACTCACAACCTCATGCCTGCCAGGCACGTGCTTAAGCCACTGAACTAAATCCCCGGCTAAAACTATAATTTCTTTCAATTTGCAGTAGTTGTATTTCTGGAAGTTGTGCCGGGCCCATGTAGATATACTTTATTTAGATACATAATCTTGTTTCTAGATTCTGATGGTTAAAGAACAGTATTTATACCTATGAATGCCCAGATTAATCTTTCTGTAAAGTCTTTTTGTTAAGTCCATTATTTCTTTCAAAAGCTAGGCAATCCTGTCTTAGAAATAATTTTTACTTTGAAAACATTTCTATAGGAAAACATCATTTTAGTTGCCAACATTTGTGTTTATAGGCCCATGACTCTCCATGGTTAAATGTTGGTCACTTGCCTTTCCCTTCTTACAGAGTTGGGTCTCAGATTGAGTTTCCGGTTCTCCTCTTCCTCTTCCCTTGAGGGCACTCAGCTAGTTCAGCACAGCACTAGGGAAGCAGAGTATGCAGCCAGCTCCTGGTCTCCTAAGGAAAATGTGCTTTCCTAATTCAAACCAGATTCAATTTGTCTTAGAGTAGAATCTTTACTGTAAGATTGGATTATGGCTTTAAATTAAACACAAAAACAACAGTAACTACAAAAACCTTCACTTTATTCCTCAAACTCAGTACAGAGCTTGGCATATTATAGGTAATGAATAAATAAGTGAAAGATTTAACTGATTGTAATAGATATTAACTATTCTAGCAGTGGAGAATGAAGCAAATTAATGTTGTTATTTGAATTATCTCACTGGTAAACATCACATCTGTTTGGTTTAAATACTGAAAAGTCACTGACATATATTTTTAACCATTTCAGGGTGGATCCATGCTGTGCTCACGTCTCAGGACTGTATGGCTTTTGGGGGAAACTTTCTGCACAACCTTAACATCGGCATGCAGCTCAGGTTTGTGTCACCAGTGCTGAAAGAATCTTCTGTCTTTTTTAAATAGGATGTTTTTGTTTGCTTGTTTTAAAAACACAGGGAATTTTATTTGAGATTCCATGGAGATAGGACTAGAGAAATGATTAGGAATAGGAAGTATTAACAGAAATGTTAATTAAAAGTTTTGTTGGTAATGCTTTGATACATTTCAAACCTAAAGCAAGAGTAATGACTTGTTCATTACAATTTTATCACTCCAAATTTCAGTTTTTTTTGTTTTTTTTTTTTTTTTTGAGACAGGGATCTCACTACGTAGTCCAGACTGGCCTTGAACTTATTCTGTAGCCCAGGCTGGCCTCAAACTCACAGCAGTCCTCCTGCCTCAGCTTCCTGAGTTCTGGGAATACAGTTGTGCACCACCACACCTGGCTAGCAAATTTCAAAATTTTGTAAAGATGGTTATGTTCTCCTTTGGCTACTTTTGCAATGAGGAAAATGTTAAGTCAGATTCAGTTGTGACCTGTGGTGCTGGAACAGAGCAGTCCTTCTATCGGGATTGCTGTCAGAACATTTGCTTTAATTCTGCTCAGATGAAGAATTCACAAGCCTTTTTCCTTCTGTATGAAAATGTGATCGTTGTGTAACTTCCCCCGGTAGTTTAATGAGGTAGACTGTTATTCAGCAACCTTGTGTATGGCAAAAATGATTCCTGGCTGATAACTGCATGAGAACCAGGAGAATTAGAAAAACCTAGCTGAAAGCCATGTCTTTGGTCTTCCCTGAATGTGGTGACCCTTGTAACTTTGTGAGCCCAAGGGAATCTCTGGATGCTCTGTATCCATGGAGTTACTGCAGGAGATAGTGGCCCTTGTAGGGCTGTTAAGTCAAGCTCAGTCCCACACACAGCAAATTTGGATCTTGCCCCTCTTGTACCTGAGCTGTCCCTGGGGAAAGATGGCTTCTGCTACATGAACTCCAGCAAGGACTGTGACAGAAGACTTAACAGTTACTGGCAAACTGTGGTTCCCGTCAGCACACCATGACTGGTGTCAGATGAGTTTTTGTTTTTGATGTAATTCAGACTGGCCTTGAACTCACTATGTAGCTCAGGCTGGTCTCAAACTCATAGTGATCCTCCTGCCTCAGCCTCCCAAATGTTGGAATTACAGGTGTACACAAACATACCCAGCTCAGGTATGGTTTTGACCTTGAATCCTTATTAAAGAAAACTTGACTGGGTGTTGCAGTGTTGTCCAACACATGGAACTAATTTTTTTTTTTTTTGCGGCACCGGGGATGGAACTCACAACCTCGCGCCTGCCAGGGCAGGCGCTTAAGGCACTGAGCCAAGCTCCCAGCCCTGGTTTTTTTTTTTTTTTTTTTTTTTTTTTGAGGCAGGGTCACACTATGTAGCTCAGGCCAGCCTTGTGCTCGCATTGTAGCCCAAGCCGGCCTCGAACTTACAACGCTCCGCCTACCTCAGCCTCCGGAGTGCTGGGATTAAAGGCGTGCGCCATCACGCCCGGCGGAACTAATTTTTTAAAAAATGTTTCGTTTATTTTAATAGAATCTTCATAAAACACTTTTGTTAAAATGAGGATACAAGTTCCAAAGTATGATTTTTCATGAAGCTCAATGTAATTATTAAGTACACTCTCAAATTTATTAAGGGCAGAACCTAGGTAAGATCATAATTAAGCATTGTCCAGCTGTGGTGTTTCAGCTGTGGTGTTTTAAATATTCAACACTTGATTGATCTTTCTTATATGTTATGTCCTGCTTAGTTTATTTTTAAATTGATTATCTTCATTTAACTTTGAAATGTTAATGGTAAAAATAATTCTTCCAATTGTGTTTAATTTAGGTGTTATGAGATGGAGAAAAGGCTAAAAACACCAGATCTTTTCAAATTCCCTTTTTTTGAAGCCATATGTTGGTTTGTAGCCAAAAATTTGTTGGAAACCTTGAAAGGTAATTAATACTTTGCGCATTCTGTTATATAACGATACGTAATATTTGTAAACTTCCTTAAAACTGCGTGGTGGAAAGACTTTTCTAGTAAGGTATGGCTATCACCTTTGTTATGTTTTTTAAATACAATGTACATGATTTCCCCCACTAGGAACCTTCTTAGCAGTTAGTTTCTAGCCCATAGCCTACTAACCTGCATTCTTAGAAATCAGTATGTGAACACCTGTACCGGAAGCACATTGGTGATACTGGAAAAGACTCATTTATAACTCCAGTGACCTGCCCATGTTCTTAATCATCCATAGGTACTTCACTTTCAGAAAGTGGCTTCTGTCAAGAGATTCTTTTATTTATTATTTTTTGTTGTTGTTGTCTTTTTGAGACAGGGTTTCTCTGTGCAGTTCAGGCTGGCCTTGAGCTCACTTTGTAGCCCAGGCTGTTCTCGAATTTGCAATGCTTCTCCTGCCTCAGCCTCCCGAGTGCTGGGATTACAGACGTGTGCCACCATGCCTGGTTTGTCAGTAGACTTTTTTTTTTTTTTTTTGGTACTGGGGATTGAACTCATGACCCTGCACTTACCAAGCAAGCACTTGAACTGCTGAGCTAAATCCCCAGCCCTGTCAAGAGACTCTTACCTTAAACATTTGCTTTAAAAGGCCAGGTGACCACTTCTCATGTCTTGCGAGAATCAGGTAGTGTCTGTGCCTCACCATTGTGACTGTCAGCTGACTGGTATAATTTGCTTGTGAGCATACCAATCCCTGAGTGTCAGCTTGGGGTCTGTATGCTTTTTGAACTTTTTTTGTTTAGGCTTACAGCTGTTTTTTTAAAGGGGAGATTTCAGGTTTTGATGTTTACATAGTCCATTTTTATCTTTGAGCAGTGGATATTATATTCTCACTATCAGAAGTGCATGAAAAATAGGAAATAGAAATAGATGCGAAATTCAATTTCTGGGTGCCAGTGAGAATACAGTTTGTCTAGGTTTTATTTATTTATTTTTTTTACCAAGGATCAAACTCAACCTCGCACTTGCCAGGCAGGCGCTTATGCTGCTGAGCTAAGTCCCCGGTCCTATCTAGTTTTGAATTGTTTAACTTTTCTATTCAGTTTGCAAATGGTACTAATATTACAGTGAACTCCCAGAACAGGTATAAACAAATAGGACAATAAAGTTTATCTAAACATTTTTTTCCATGTAAAACTTATAGGAGAAAAGGAAAGAAACAACCAAAAATTTACTTTGCAGAATAGCATGTACAGAACTGAAGCAATAAAGCTCATCATCTATCCCCCCCTCACCAAAAAAAAAAGCAGTTCAGCCCCTCTGTGAGTGGAAGAACAACGACACCTTGCAGTGTGCACGGTGTGGGGGGAGGTGCGACCCAGATGAGGAGGACTAAGTCCTTCTGCGAAGGCTGGCTTCTACTCCAGCAGTGACCCTGCTCCTGATCTCGCCCTCAGGCATGTTTTCAGGTATTGTGCTTGGCTGCCGATTGGCATAGTGAGCCAGAGAGTTGCCATTCCCAGCTGTCAAGGTCGCAGTGAAAATTGGGCACTGAGGCTGATGATCTCTCCAAGTGCAAGCCTAAGAACATGAACTATACATATTTGTAAAAAGCATTAACAAGTGTTTGTGTTTTCTAGAAATAGACCCAACTACTGAGTTCAGTTAATCTCTCTACTGTTAAGAGATGGGCAATTTTACACTTGGTTCAGGGTTTTTTCTCCCATCTTTTTGACCTAGGATCCCAAGTTCCTGTTTTATATTAGAAAGAGAAAATTCCACCGCCATATACTCCTTAATGCTTAAGAGAAGCTCATCAGTTAACTTTTTAGAATGCATTGAATTTATTTGAAAGACAAAATCTTGCTGTTATTTTTAAAGCCACAGCAACATTTTGCATAGTTTTAGAAGAAACTCTTAAGTTGGGCATGGTGGCATATGCCTGTAGTCCCAGGATTTAGGAGGCTAGAGGATGTCTGCGGTTCAAGGATAGCCTGGAGCTGGGCATGGTGGCACACACCTTTAATCCCAGCACTGGGGAGGCTGAGGTAGGAGGAGCTTTGTGAGTTCGAGGCCAGCTTGGGCTACAATGCGAGCGAGCGCAAGGCCGGCCTGAGCTACATAGTGCGACCCTGCCTCAAAAAACTAGGACCGGGTGTTTGGCTCAATTGCTTACACACCTGTCTGGCAGGCGTGAAGTTGTGAGTTCGATCCCCGGTGCTGCAAAAAAAAAAAAAAAAAGAAAAGAAAAGGATAGCCTGGGCTACATAGTGAGTTCAAAACTAACATAAACTATGCAGTGAGAGCCTGTCTCAAAAAACAAAACAAAGCAAAAAAAGTGCTACTTACTATTAGTCTTAGACCATCAGAAATAGGTTTATTTGTAAACAATGGGCATACACAATAAAGACTTTAAAAACAAAGAAGAATTTCTATAAAAGGGTATTTGTAGGTTGCTTTAAAATGTTTTAATCAGCCAGATCAGTAGATACTTGGCAAGCTTATGAGGCTGACTGATTCACTCCACTCCCGCCAAGGCAAAAGCCAAATGACCATTATAGCCAAATGTCCCGTCGTCCTGGGCATTCTTCCTGGAAACAGGACTGGTACCCTTGTTTCTCCACATTACAGTGTCTTCTTTCGTGGCTGACCTTTATTACCTTGTGCTGTGAACTATTATATGCCAACTCTCAGGCTATTATAAAGCTTGTGTGAGTGCTGGGCTAAATGAGGGTGGATTCTGCAAAACTTGAGCTCTGTTTCATCTCAGTGATAATAAAGCAATAGCTACATAGTGCGACCCTGCCTCAAAAAAAAAAAAAAACCAGGGCTGGGGAGTTTGGCTCAGCGGCTTAAGCGCCTGCCCTGGCAAGCGCAAGGTTGTGAGTTCAATCCCCAGTGCCGAAAAAAAAATAAAAATAAAAAAATAAAGCAATAAACCAGGTTGTATTTGTGTATGGAAATTAGCCACTGGGTAGAACTTTTTTGCTTTTGTTTCAACTTACTGAATTCTAGGTTACAGCTAAAGTATTTTTCTTGAGTTTCAGATAATCGATTTGTTTTAAAAAGTCAAAAATGACTTTTCTATGTGTGTATTTACTTTTATAATAGTGAAATACACGATAGATCACTGACTATGCAGATCACACATACACTGCATATACACACACTCTCGTCCATTTTAAACAAAGTGATTGTTACTCAGGTAATCCCTACATGTGTCAGACCAAAAATAGCCTTGCCAGTGTCTCAGAAATACCTCACCTCCCTCATTACAACTCCTTGTCATATCAGCTTCCTTCCCTTCTAGAGATAACCACTTTCTCTCAACTTTTGTGATATCCTTTTCTTCAGTTTTATCAGCTGTATTGTAAAGTAAAACAGTTGAATTTTCTCTATTTGCGAACTTTGTATGAGTATTCAAGCTGATACACTCTTGGGACCTTGTCTTTTACTCAGTAGTATACGTGAGAGGGGTCCATGTTTCTGTGGGTAGTTAGAGTTTCCTTTCCATTGCTGTAGTGTTCTGTTGTGTGAGTACACCTTCATTTGCATTGCTATTGGATAGAAGTTGTTGAGCACTTGGGTTGGTTTACATCCTGGGGTGATTGTGGAAGATGTTTCTCAGAAGTCCTTAGCGCTGCCACTTAGTGCAAGAGTTACCTCAGAGCACAGGCTCGCTTGCTAAGTCATGGATAGAATTCAGTAGCTGATGCCAAATGGTTCCCATTCCTATTTCCATGGCTGGGTATGAGGGTTTACAGTGCTCCACACTGCCCAAAACTTGGGTGCATTAGGTTGTAATTTTTTAAATCTACTGCTTTATATTTTGAATATACATTATCTTACTAATATAATTGAGCATTTTCCTCATATATATATACATTGACCTTTTGGATTTCTTCTCTACTTGCCTGTTTGGCTCTTTTCTCAGTATTTCAATTTAGTTGTTTCTTTTTATACTAACTTACAGAAATTCTTTGCGTATTCTAACTTCTGTCCTTTCAGTAATATATGTTGCAGATGCCATCGCGTCAACTGAGTTACCTATTAACTCTCTTTGTGGTGTCTTTTGAAGGGTGGTGTTTCTTAATTTTAACATAGTATTTTTTCAACTTAAAGGTTAATGCTTTTTGTGCTTTGTTTGAAAGGTTGTTATCCCAGAGTCCTTTTCTTTTTGGTACTGGGAATCAAACTGCAGGCTTCACGCTTGTCAGGCAGGTGCTGTGCCACTGAGCTACTTCCCTAGTTCTTATCTCAGGATCTTGTGAATATTTTCTTCTAAAAGATTTTATATTCTCATGTTTTACATTTAGGCTTTTAACTTATTTATAATTGAATTTCTTATGGATGTGGGTAGGAAGGGGTATATTTTCAGTTGTTTTCTTATAAATGCCCATGGGTTCCAGTGCTGTATCTTGTATTTTCCTGTTCTGTACTCTGTGTGAATATGCGTGTAGGGCCTGTGGCACTTGCTTCCACACTCATTCTTCAGTCCCGTTGGGCTGGTGGTCAGTCTTTCCCTGTGCACACGGTCCTTTTCAGGTTATATTCAGACTTGGTACCTGCTTGTTCCTCTGCTTTATTCTTCAAATGTGCCTTGCCTTTCTTTTCTGTATGTTTTTTAATTACCTTCTTGTAAGCTGATACTGTCCCCCCGCCCCGTGAAAAAGGCAAGCAAGTAAATAAGAACATGTGGATTTAAATTTGAGCATATTGAATCTAGAGATCAATTTTGATAAAATTTTGTGTCATTAAATATGGAGTTTTTAAGCCGGGCATGGTGACACACACTTGTAAACCCAGCATTTGGGAAGCTGAGGCAGGAGGATTGCTGTGAGTTTGAGGCCAGCCTGGGCTACAAAGCAAGTTCAAGGCTGGCCTGAACTGCATAGTGAAACCCTGTCTGAAAAAAAAAATCAAAAAATTATAATGGAGCCGGCTTGGGCTACAACGCGAGTGCAAGGCCGGCCTGAGCTACATAATGCGACCCTGCCTCAAAAAACCAGGGCCGGGAGTTTGGCTCAGTGCCTTAAGCGCCTGCCCTGGCAGGCGCGAGGTTGTGAGTTCAATCCCCGGTGCCGCAAAAAAAAAAAAAATAAAAAATTATAATGGAATGAACATCTATTCAGATCTTCTTTGGTTTTTTTTTTTTTTTTTTTGGTACTGAGGGAATCAAACTCACAACCTCACACTTACTAGGCAAGTGCTTAAGCCACTGGGCTAACTCCCTGGCCCTCTTCTTTGATCTTTTAAAGTTTCTTTTCTTTTTCTTTTGGTTTAGTAAAAAAACACATATTTCTTAATAGACTTATTGCTAGGTACTTCATATTTTAGTGCTATTATAAATAACATATTGACACTATATATATTTATATCTGATTGAATCATGTAAAATTGCTGGTTTTTTAATTTAAAAAATGGCCAGATACTGGCAATTCATAAGAATAAACCTAATAACCATGTGATGCTGGAATACAATAACAATTTCTTTTTTTTATTTAAGAGAAAAAAAGACAAAAAGCAAAGGAGACAAACAAACGACTAGAGCAAATGCACAACAGTAACATTATAAGTTTACAAAACAGGATGATAGAAACTTGACAATAAACCGGGCGTGGTGGGACACGCCTTTAATCCCAGCACTCGGGAGGCTGAGGTAGGAGGAGCATTGTGAGTTCCAGGCCCTGCTTGGGCTACAATGTGAGCGCAAGGCTGGTCTGAGCTACCTAGTGCGACCCTGCCTCAAAAAACCAGGGCTGGGAGTTTGGCTCAGCGCCTTAAGCGCCTACCCCGGCAGCTGTAAGGTTGTGAGTTTGATCCCTGCTGCCGCAAAAAAAGAGAAAAAAGAAAAAAGAAACTTGACAATGGTTGCAATATTGCATATCGTTACCTTCAGAATGATTGTTTACATTAACAGATATAGACATTGATCTAATCATATGAGTATTAACCATTCTTTCTCAGTAACTAATACATTCAGCAGTATGTTCGTTTTAGTTTATCTTACATATTACAAAAACAATTTTTATACTGATTTTTCCATCTGGAAACCTTGTTAAAAATTATTATTTAATAATTTATCTGAGGAGATTTTGGTTCTCTAATGTATAATTACATACATTCTCTGTGAATAATGACAGTCTTGTTCTTCTTTTTTTTTTTTTTTTTTTTTGCGGCACAGGGGATCAAACTCAAACCCTCGTGCCTGGCGCTTAAGTCACTGAGCCAAACTCCCAGCCCCAGTTTTTTTGAGGCAGGGTCACACTATGTAGCTCAGGCCGATCTTGCGCTCGCATTGTAGCCCAAGCAGGCCCTCGAATTCACAACGCTCGGCCTGCCTCAGCCTCTTAAGTGCTGAGATTAAAGGCGTGCACCACCACGCCTCGCAACAGTCTTGTTCTTTTTGGAATATTTTTATCTTTTAATTGTTATTGCTCTACTAGGTTGACTAAGACCTCCAGGCAGTGGGAAAGAGGAATGGGGAGGGTAGGATTTTTATCTTGTTCCCAGGCTCAAAAGGAAAGCTTTCCACTGTTTATCGTTGTGTTTGCTGAAGGCTTTTTGTTGATAACCTTTATCAGGTTTAGGAAGTCCTTGTCTACTGTAAGTTAGCCGAAAGATTACATCTTTTTTTTTTTTTTTTTTAAATAATCAGTGCTGGTTGAATTTTATTAAAAAGATTTTCTTTTTTTTTTTGCGGCACCAGGGATTGAACTCACAACCTCGCACCTGCCAGGCAGGCGCTTAAGCCATTGAGCCAAACTCCTGGCCCTAGTTTTTCAAGGCAGGGTCGCACTATGTAGCTCAGGCCAGCCTTGCGCTCATGTTGTAGCCCAAGCGGGCCTTGAACTCACAATGCTCCTCCTACCTCAGCCTCCCGAGTGCTGGGATTAAAGGCGTGTGCCACCACACCCCGCTTATTAAAAAGATTTTCAAACATGTATTAACATAGTCCTATGATTTTTCTCCTTTAATCTTTTAACTTAGTGGTTCTGTTGATTTTTCTAATGTTAGCCCAACCTTGTTCTTGATACAATTTTTGAATCCTAGTAGGTTAGGATATATATGGTCTATGGTATAGTTCGTATACGTTTCTTTAACTATTCTAGATATATTAGTATAAACTAGAATATGTAAATGTATTCTACATAAAATGCGGAAAAATGTATTTGTATATTCATATACATATATGAATTTTTTTTCCCTTTTGGCACATGAGTAAAGGTGGCCCATGTTTTATTTTCTAACTCTGTCCTTGTTAGATTTTGGTATGGAAGTTATGCTCACTTCTGGAAAAAAGTTGGGATTGTTCTTTCTTTTTCTGATTTCTAAAGGAGTTTGTATAGGATTTGAGTGATGGATAGGACTTACACTGATCAAAATATCTAGATTCGTAGTTCGTGGGAAGATTTCTTAATGCCAAGTCAGTATCTTTATGAGCTTAGAACTGTTTAGATTTTCTAATTTTGTTGAGTCTGTTTTGATAAACCAATTACTAGAAATGTTTCAAAAATTTTTTTTTATTTGTTGACATAAAGTTGTCTCTGTTTTGTTGTTGTTGAGATAGGGTCTCACTGTGTAGTGTAGGCTGGCTTCACACTCACAGTATTCCTCCTGTCTCCCTCCTGAGTGCCACCACACCTGGCTTGTTCCTGTTATTCTTAACTAATATCTATAGCATTTGTAATGATGTCTCATTTCTCATTTTTGGTACTGAGTATTTGTGCTTCTTTTTAGTAATTTTATTATCTTTTCAAATAATCAATTTGAGATTTAATAATCCTGTTTTCTGTTTTGTTAATTTTAGCTCATAATGTTTTTCTTTTTTTCTGTTACTTTGTTTTCTTTTTAAACATTCTAAGTAGGTCCTTAACTCATTGTTAGCATTTTTTTCCTAACATAAGCATTTAAAGGTATAGATTTTGTCTGAGTAGTATGCTATATAGCTTAATACATTGATTTCATTGTTGTTTAACCAAAACATTTTATGATTTTCAGCAGTTTAAACAAATCTAAATGTTGTTTGGTAGTCTGCTTGTTAATGTCTGTTTTTTTAAGTTTCTAAACATATGACCTTTCTCTACTTATCTTTTTGTTCCAATATCTGTTACTGATTTCTAGATTAATTGCCTTGCAGACATATAGGTGATTTAACTCTTTTAACTTATTGAGACTTGGTTATGGCCCTGGGAAATAGATGATTTTTCTAAATGTTCTGTGTATGTTTGAGAAGAATGTATATTCTGCAAGTACTGAGTATAATATCTTATTCAAAGCCATTAAATCAAGTTTGATATATTCAAATTAAATATATGTCTACAATTTTAAAGTCTACTTATTTAATTGTGTACTTACATGTGTTAAAATCTCCTGTGATTGCTGGGCGTGGTGGCTCATGCCTTTAATCCCAGCACTCGGGAGGCTGAGGTAGGAGGAGCGTTGTGAGTTCGAGGCCAGCTTGGGCTACAACACGAGTGCGCAAGGCCGGCCTGACTACATAGTGCGACCCTGCCTCAAAAAACTAGGGCTAGGAGTTTGGCTCAGTGGCTTAAGCACCTGCCTGGCAGGTGTGAGGCTGAGTTCGATCCCCAGTGCCGCAAAAAACAAACAAACAAATAAAAACAAACAAACAAAAAAACGAACCTCCTGTGATTGCAATATACGGAAACGAAACTCCCGACCTGCTATATGTCCAGTATGAGTTCATGTTCTCTAAAATTGAAGAATGAATTTTAGGTACACCGGAGGTTAAGAATAGAAATATTTATTGAGAGAAAGAATGCTTCTGTCTGAGAGACAGAAGGGGTCCCAAGTGGGTTGCCAAAGACTCTGAATTTTAAATGACTTTTATAGAGTAAAATCATGATGGGGAAAACTGGGAACTCACAAGGCAGTCGGGCATTAGGTGGGACAGAACTGTGGTCAACCAGTAAGATTAATTGTTTAGGTAAAGTTGACCAACTCAGGGACAAACGGGGAAGCGAGTCACATAGCAAGCGAGCATTCTTACGGATCAGTGACTTTCTGTAGGGAATTGGGATGATAATTCCTGGCTTCTCAAGATGATCCATACCTGATCCCTAATGTTTATCCTTAGGGTGTGGTTGCATTTGTTTTGCCTTCTGTCTTGAGATCTGGCCCACAGCAAGAGGTGTGTGTCTCTTCCAAGGTCACAAGACATCTAGTGCTCTGTGCTGGGTCCTTTGAGGGCCTAGCCCTGTCTGACTGCCTATAGTATTTCTGTCTAACTCAGCTGGCTGTTACAATTGTTTAGTTGCTTACTCTTTTTGTAGTTCTCTCTAGTTTCTGCTTTCTATGTTTTCAGTCTGTATTATTGAGTATACATTTTAAATAGCTCTTCCCAGTGAACTGAATTTTTGTCACTATGAAATGATGCTTTATTAATGATAATCTATTGATGTAGCTATCGTAACTTTCTTTTGAAGGTTAGTGTCTTTTTTTCTATCTTTTTAAGTCTTTTTTGTATGTTTTTGTTTGGTGCATTTAGTATAGTTACAGTTAATGTAATTTCCTTTTTTTTGCCTTTTGAATTATTTCATATTCAAGTCTTGTTCATTTATTAATTTGAAAGTTTGCATTTGTTATTTAGTGATTACTTAAAACCTAGAGTTAATCCTTTTCATCTTCAGAACACTCTTAACTCCTTTCCCCACCCAACTTCATTCCCACAGAACTGAGAGAAGACGGTTTCCAGCCTCAGACTTACCTAGTACAGGGGGTGAAAGCACTGCATACTGCTTTAAAATTGTGGATGAAAAAAGAAGTAAGTCATTATTGTTCTTTTGCACATGATAAGGTTAAGAAAGAGCCCTTTTGCTGTGTCAGCAGCATTTGCGAGTGCTAGTGGTAGAATGAAAACCCTTCTTTAATACAACCCGCATTTTATTATACAGTACAGACAGATGTGCTTGGTTTTGGTTATATTTATGAGAATAAAGAACTTAAGTCTTTTTTAATTTTTAATTTGGATAAGAAAGTAATTCAAGTATTTAAGGAATGAACATGTAGGTAGAGAATAATAATAAACCACATTGAGTTGTTAGACTACATGGAGCACCGTGCTTAGTCTGTGTGCCCATGATCTCATTTAACCTTCAGAAATTGGTGGTGCTAGAATGGGAAGCTAGTCTCTGGATGGCAGTCACAACTCTCCCAGTCTGCTAGACCTATAGACCACAAGGGAAAGGTGGGGGTCATGGTTCAAGCGTGAGTTTCCATTTGCAGGAAATTATTTGCCCTTGAGCCCCTCTACCTCCAAGAGGTCATCCTAGCCTGAACTGCATCCCAAGACCTTGTCTCAAAAAGAAAAAGATCATCCCAGATCTTCATATGGAGTTAGTGTTTTCTTCCCTTACACTTTCAGAACAAAATCTGCACTAGCAGACTTAAAACCAATCACATAGAGTGATACCTGCATATTTTCTGTCCTAGGTATATGAGCAATGACAAGCATAGGGACTGTCTCATCTTTATTCCAACCCCATGGAGCTTTGCTTTAGTAAATGATAGTGCATTTCCATATTTATTTATTTTAATTTTTAAGAGTAGGAAAATTTATTGGAGAATAAAAATGGGGGGATGGGGAATAGGAATAGCTCCTGAGAGACAGGAGGGTCACAGATGGGTTGCCAATGAATCCACATCTCAAAGGAAGTTTTATAGAGCAAAATCATGAGGCGGGTACAAGGTAGGTCAAAATTATGATCAACCAATAGGATTGCAAGTATAGTCGCCTAGGTAATGTTGATCTATTGTAGCAGGGGTACATGGGTGACATCATTAATTTTGGTCAACAATCTATAGTCTTAGGCTTATCTTTAGTCTTAGCAATCTTAGTGGCTTAGTCTTACTACATGGGAGAGGATGGCCCACCCCTAATGAAAAAATGGAAAATCTCAAAAGGATGGTAAGAATAACTCCAAGCTTCCATTTATCCCTTTGGGAAATATGTAAAATTAGCCCTTGTGATTTTAATCTTCAGAGGCATTCAGCCATAGTCCTGATGCATTCTCATCTGCAGTGAATCCCTCGAGGGCCGAGCCCTGTCTGACTGCCTACTATATTTCTACCTAACTTAGCTGTCTCTAATATTGCCCCCTCTGAAGAGGTATCCTGAACTATGGTTAGGGGAGAAGGGATGTAGTTTCCATCTTGCTGCTTTGAGTTGAGAACAGTTGGTGTAGGGGAAACTGCAGTCAGGAACCTTCTGCAGAGAGGTAATCTAATGGGCCTCACAAAGAAGTCATGTTGTAGTTTAGCAGTTATGCACTCTTTACAAGGTGGATCTAGTCAATTCCAGAAAAGGAGTCTGGCACATTTGTCATTGGTTCCATCTGCATGATCATTTGAGTTTAGTAGCTTTTGAATAGCAAGCATTTTGAAATACAAAGTATAGCCAGCGGATTATTCTACCTTACTGACTGTAGTTGTTTTAGTAGTTGAATCCATTATTTCAGGTATGTCAGTGGGACCTGTAAGATGGTATAGAGGAAATGCTAGATGTCAAATATGCCAAGTTTGTGTTCCCTAAAGTTGGAGAATGAATTCTAAGGAATAGCAGAGGTTAAGGGTAGGAAAATTTATTGGAGAAAAGGAATGAGGAATAAGAATAGGCAGATGGGAAGTAGGAGTAGCTCCTGAGAGACAGGAAGGCTCTTGAATGGGTTGCATATTTTCATATTTCTTGACTGTCCACTTTAAATAAAAATTCTGCTAAGAAATACTGGGAGACAATAATTAACAGGCTATAATTCCAGTAATTTTTTATTTTATTTTATTTTTTTGTCTTTTTGAGACAATGTCTCGCTATGCAGTTCAGGCTGCCTTGAGCTCACTTTGTACCTCAGGCTGGTCTCCAACTCACAGCGATCCTCCTGAGTGCTGGGATTACAGGCATGTGCCACCATGTCCGGTGGTTTTTTTTTGTTTTTGTTTTTTTTTTTTTTTTTTTTTTTTAACCAGGATTGAATTTACAACCTCATGCCTGCCAGGCAAGTGCTTAAGCCACTGAGCTAAATCCCTGGCCCTATTTTTTGAGACAGGGTCTCAAGGTGCAGTTCAGGCTGGCCTTGAACTCACTTTGTAGCCCAGGCTGGTCTCAAACTCACAGCCGATTCTCCTGCCTCAGCTTGCCGAGTGTTGGGATTAAATGCATGTGCCACCACGCCTGGCTCACGCTCAGTTTTTAATTCCAGTAATTTTATACTTTTTTTTTTTTTTTTTGGCGGCACCGGGGATTGAACTCACAACCTCGCGCCTGCCAGGGCAGGCGTTTAAGGCACTGAGCCAAACTCCCAGCCCTGGTTTTTTTTTTGAGGCAGGGTCGCACTATGTAGCTCAGGCTGGCCTTACGCTCGCGTTGTAGCCCAAGCCGGCCTCGAACTCACAATGCTCCTCCTACCTCAGCCTCCTGAGTGCTGGGATTAAAGGCGTGTGCCACCACGCCTGGCTCTATACTTTTATTTTTGTTGTTGCTACATATCCATTAGAGCAAGGCACTGTGGAAATACTCATAAAATAAAAATCACGTGTTCTACTGTCAAAGACTTCATTGTCTAAATGACAAGGAAAATCCTAAGCGAATTAACAACCGTATAACAAGATAAAAACATAATAAAGCATATGTTACAAAAATTTCATTTTCTGTTGGAGGCATGTTAGGCAAGTGGTTCACAAATACACGCTTACCATCATTGCCTGTAGAGGCTTTTTAAAAAATCCCTGTGTCCTCTAGAGATTCTGCTTCAGTAGATCTGGGGCAGATCTGAATCTAAAAACCTCATAGGTGATTTTGATGCATTGATAGTAAATTTGTTACCATCAGTGAATACTGTTAATGTGTTGCATTTGAGGTGCATTTTTAAAATCATGTTTATATTTAACTGTTAAATTTGTTGTAAGATGAGAGGAAGCTAACCATAGTGTTAGGAGCTTCAAGAATTAGATGTTAGAGCCGGGCGTGGTGGTGCACGCCTTTAATCCCAGCACTCGGGAGGCTGAGGTAGGAGGAGCGTTGTGAGTTCGAGGTCGGCTTGGGCTACAACTCGAGCGCAAGGCTGGCCTGAGCTACATAGTGCGACACTGCCTCAAAAAACCAGGGCCGGGAGTTTGGCTCAGTGGCTCAAGCGCCTGTCTGGCAGGTGCGAGGTCGTGAGTTCAATCCCCGGTGCTGCAAAAAAAAAAAAAAAAAAAAAAGAATTAGATGTTAGGATTCAAATCTCAGCTTTATTACTAATTAGCTGTGTGACTCTGGATGTATTACCTAACCTTTGTGACTCAGCTCCTTCAGTGGTAAAGTGGGAGTAATTTACAGGTCGAGCATTTCCTAAGTAGAATATTCGAAATCCAAAGTGCTCTAAAATCCAGGACACTTCTGGTCTAAAGCATTTCAGATGAAATAGTATTTATGTCATACCATTATTGAGGAGGTTAAATGAATTAATACGTATAAAGTACTTAGCACATCAAAGCACAGAATTAGCCCAATTAAGATTACT
The DNA here is from genome assembly GCA_004363535.1 of Dasyprocta punctata. Taxonomy (NCBI): domain Eukaryota; kingdom Metazoa; phylum Chordata; class Mammalia; order Rodentia; family Dasyproctidae; genus Dasyprocta; species Dasyprocta punctata. The sequence continues at coordinate 75,079 of RJWM01002924.1, forward strand.
GTTAATAATTAACAAATTATGCTAATATCATATAGAAGTTCTAGTATCTTGAGTGTGCCTAAAAAAACCAAGATGTTGTTGTTGTTGTTGTTATTATTATTATTATTATTGTCTTTTTTGAGACAGGGTCTCACTATGCAGTTCAGGCTGACCTTGAGCTCACTTTGTAGCCCAGGCTGGTCTTGAACTTGCAACAATCCTCCTGCCTCAGCCTCCCAAGTCTGGGATGTAGAGGTGTGTGTACCACCACACCCAACTTCAAAATGTTATTAGATACAGAGATAAATACTGGGAAATAGACATAAAAATAATGACAGCTTTTAGTTCGATAGCTATATAACTCACCTATTAGTTCCTCATCCCTAGTGATGGGATCTTCTTCCCATTTTGCTTTTGACTATTAAAAAGTTTACTAAGCTAGGCATGGTGGCGCACACCTGCAATCCCAGCACTTGGGAGGCTGAGGCAGGAGGATTGTTGCGAGTTTGAGACCAGCCTGGGCTACAAAGTGAGTTCAAGTCCAGCCCAAACTGCCTAGCAAGACCCTGTCTCAAAAAGACAAAAAAACTGGGCGTGGTGGCGCACACCTTTAATCCCAGCACTCTGGAGGCTGAGGTAGGAGCGTTGTGAGTTTGAGGCTGGCTTGGGCTACAACAGGAGCCAAGGGTAGCCTGAGCTACATAGTGCGACCCTGTCTCAAAAAACTAGGGCCGGGAGTTTGGCTCAGTGGCTTAAGCGCCTGCCCTGGCAGGTGCGAGGTTGTGAGTTCAATCCCTGGTGCCACCAAAAAAAAAAAAAAAAAAAAAAAAGTAAAAAAGTTTAGTAAAATCACTCAAATTAAAAAAAAAATAAAATAATTCAAATTAGACTTCACATAGGAAACTACTAGTTAAGTGCCTGTTTTCCATAAAAGTTTTTTACATATTTTGAATTAAATGTTATGCTTAATTTATTAATTAATAGTTGTAGTTGGAACACAGTATGATTTGAAGTGTAGAGTACAAGGTTCTTATTCAATGTAAAGCAAAATTGACTGTGAGACAAGACCATTTTTAACTCAATCTGAGAGGATTTTATGTGATAATGAGGTTCTCCTTAGGAGATGTTTTAATCCCAACTCCGTGAACTCTGTGACCGGGCTTTCTACTCTCTGTCTATGTCTATAAAGGCTAGAGAACCCAAAAATGTGTTCATTAAATTAGTTTTTGTATATTAAAATGTAAATAATTTTGGTTTTCTTATCTTTGTTAATACAGCTTGTATCTGAACATGCCTTTGAAATTCCAGACAATGTTAGACCTGGACATCTTATTAAGGAACTTTCTAAAGTAATTCGAGCAATAGAGGTAAGAGGAGAAACGCATCTAAATTCTTGGGTACTCTCTGCCTTGAGAAGCAAATGGATCTCCCATCACGCTGCGGACAGGAAAGAGCTGACACATGTAGAGCAGCAGTGAGCTGAATCTCAGGCAGTCTCAGGTTTCCAGGCTTCTCAAGTCCTAGAAAGAAATTTAGCATATTATATTGTAGTGACATAACAAAATAGTAAGGAAGCAGGTACCAGGTTACTTCAGGTTAGTGGAAAAATAAAAAATACAGGGCAATCAGTTCAGTTTTCAGATCCAATTAATTTCAGCTAATCAGAGATGAATATGTGTTAAGTAATTAGAACAAGAGAAGAACTAAAGTGAGCGAATAAAGGTAGGTGAAGCTGGGTTAGAAAGAAGGGTGATATTAGTGGGGCCGCCAAAGGAGATGCAGGTGACTGAAAACCCTAGAGCAACTGGCAAGGCGAGTGCCTTTGATGAAGGCCTGCAAAGTCTGTGACTAGGTGTTTAAATTTATTAATTAAGAGCTTTCTAGTATTTAAGCAAAGAAGGTTTTAATTGAAATAAAGTTGTGTGTTGTTTTTCTAATTCAGTAGAGTAATGGAGGCCGACTGATAATTTTTTTTTTCCCACCTGGTAATTTAACATCTTACTTTAGGACTGTATTTAAGGAATGGCAAGAGGCACATATCTAAGAAAAATTAAAATGCTGGCTTTGGTACCCATGGGTGGAATGGTAATAGTTCATGTATTTTTCAGTGTCTGTAGAAAAGGCAATAGTAGTTGCATGTAAATGGATTTAGTATAAAAAATTATATATAATCTCAAAATATAGATGCAAAAATATAAATCTCATGCACAGTAACAACCAAAACTAAGTATAAACTCAACAAGAAAAGAGTGAGTCTGTGAAAAAAATTCTATAAATGTTTACTAAGGGAGGTAAAATAATAGTTGACTAGATGGGTATGTTATGGTTGGGAATATGTCAAATCTAATATTACAGGTTGAAAGTGGTAAAATAGGCCTGCAAGAATACTTGCACTGGCCCGGGGAACACCTGGGTCAGAGTGGATCAGGTGAATGAAAGACTCCCTGTTTGTTATTTCCCTGGAATTAAAGTTTAAGTGGGTGTCTTAAGTTTTATCTGGCAATTCTGTGCAGAAGGGATGTCTTCAAAGAAAAATACAAATTTGGTGATTATGTTTGAGTGGTTGCTTGTTCTGAAGGTGAATTTGGGGAATAGTGACAAATAGAAATATGGTGAGAGTTTAAATTATAAAAAAGTATTACAGCAAAACACACATTGCCAAGAACAGGAGTGTGTTTGAAGTAGAGGGGAGTATTTTAAGCATTTTGAAGGGGATTAACAGCAAAGAGCCCTTTAATATAATAATTCTGTCATTTAAATACTGTATTTTTTGATCATGCCTCATTAAATAAATATTTATGGCAGTTTCTATGAAATAAAAACACAACGCTGTGTCCTCACCCACCTTATTCATTGGATCTTGTACTCTGAGATTTCTGGCTCTTCCCAAAAGTCAAAGTGACCAAGAAAGGGAAACCTTGTAATTTGAATCAGGACATCATGGCAGCCAGGACAATGCAACTAAAGACACCCAGGAAACAGAACTTCCAGAACTGGTTCAGAAAGTGATAAGAACAAAAGGAAAACTTGGAGGAATATTTTGAGGGAAGGCAAATGGCAGTGTGCCTTCTACTGTGATAGATTTTTTTTTTTTTAATTTAAACAGTTCCTGTACTTTTTGATCCCACCTCATACATAGCAAGCAAAGAAGATGGGAAGTTAGGCAATTTTTAACTCAAGGGAAAAATCAAAAGACATATAAAAGCCCGGTGTGGTGACACATGCCTGTAATCCCAGCATTCAGCAGGCTATGGCAGGAGGATCAGTGCGAGTTTTAGGCCAGTCTGGGATACATAGTAAGTTCAAGGCCAGCCTGATCTGCAGAGAGAGCCTCTCTCAAAACAAAACAAAACAAAACAAAAGACAAAAACAATTTTAAAAAAACCAAAAACAAACAAAGGCAGAAACAAACAAACAAAAAAAAATGAAAGGATGTATGAAAGTAAAATATAGTAACAATATGTTACATGGTAGCAGGTATCCACAGTTTTCACTGAGTCCAGTTTAAATAATGTTTAAGGAAAGAACAGTGTGGAGGCACTGGTTCAGAAGTATGAGGGTTAAAACTTTATCTTGTAGGAATTCAGTAATATCTGAAGCTGAGAGCAGTCAAAACATGTTATTTAGAAATTTAGAGCACTTGGGAGAAAGCACAGTTGCAAGATTTCCAAGTGCTCACCATATACCTAAAATAATTAACATGCACACTATGTTCATAGCAGCATTATTCTCAGTGGCTAGAAGGAGGGAGCAATCTGTGGGTCTGTCAGTGGATAAATGGATGGACGAAGTGTGGTGCATACAGTGCTTACTAAAAGAAGGAAATCCTGACATGATATGGGTGAACTTTGCTAGATATTTTGCTAAGTGGAACATACTGCTCACAAAAGGGCAGATAGTGTATAACCCCACTTATATGAAGTCCCTTAAATTGCCAAATTCATAGAGACAGCAGAATAGTGCGTAGGGTATGGTGGTGCATGCGTGTACTCCCAGCACTCAGGAGGCTGAGGCAGGAGAATCTCTGGGAGTTTGAGACCAGCCTGGGCTACCCAGTGAGTGACACCCTATCTCAAAAAACAAACAAAAAAAAAGAAGCAAGCAAGCTGAACAGTGGTTGTTTTTGCATCATCAAGGTAGATTTTGAGTCATTAAAATGTTTTGTTTTGTTTTGTTTTGTTTTGAGATAGGGTTTCACTGTATAGTTCAGGCTAACCTTGAACTCACTTTGCAGCCCAGGCTGGTCTTAAACTCAGTGATCCTCCTGCCTCAGCTTCCCAAGTGTTGCGATTACAGGTGTGTGCCACCACACCCAGCGAGTCATTAAAATATTTTTTAGTAAAAGTTTGAAATACTAACTAAATTCTGTAGGCGTCATTCTTTCTAGAAGGTGGCAGCATTGCATTATTGCTCTGGGTCTGCTGTCTCTGCCGTTACACACCTTTAATATATTTAACATGGAAAAACAAGAAGAAACCTCAGGTGTGTAACTGGTTTTAAAAGTATCAATTTAGGCAGATGTGTATGGTGTGTGCAAAGACTGTTCACAGGAAAGAACTGGAAAAGCAGCCTAAATAGCTACCAATAAGTATTAAAAATCATGAGATGCCCATACAGTGGAATATAATAGCCCTTAATCTGATACTGAAAATCAAGGAAATGTGTTCTTAGTGTGTTATAGAAGGGATAAAAGGGAGTAAGGTCTCAAAAGCTGAGGCTTTGACTTGGTCTTTTTCTATGACTAAATGGAATGGTTTTTGTTTTTTGAAGTATTTTTATGGCTGATTAGTTAGTTGGGTATTATATAATAGTCTCATCATAAAACATACGATGAATTTAATTCTTAAAGGAAGAAAACGGCAAACCAGTTAAATCTCAGGGAATTCCTACTGTGTGTCCAGTTTCACGGTCCTCAAATGAAGCAACTTCCCCATACCATTCCCGACGGAGGATGAGGAAGCTCCGGGATCACAATGTCCGCACCCCTTCCAACCTGGACATCCTGGAGCTCCACACGAGGGAGGTCCTCAAGAGACTGGAGATGTGCCCGTGGGAAGAGGCAAGTAGTGTGTTTCCTGATGAAAAGAGAAAGTGGGATGTCCTTGAGTTCTTCACAGGGTAGCCCTGGTTCCAGGCTGTGTGTTCTCCTTATCTGACTTTTGCTGGAGAATTGCAGGTGTCGGCCAGTACTTACGCCTGGGCAGAGCAGGGGGCCTGATCTCACCAGACCTCCTGCCTTGACTGATGTGTTTCCCTAGTGTTTGTCACGTACCAGGAGCTCGTGTCTGCTCTAGATAAGACACCAGTTGGAGCAGAACTCAGGGCCCTGCCTTGTGAGCTTTCATGGGGAGGCGGGGAAGATAGATACTAAACGGTTTCATTTCCGGCACTGGGTGTTCTGAAGGCACCCAGGGCACCAGAGCAGTGGGAAGAAATGACAGAGAGCCTCTCAGGGGTGACCTTTGAACTGACACTTAAACAACGGGACCAAGTCAGCTGGCTACCAAGCTGCAAGGAGGTACATTATAGGCAGAGGAAGAGCAGATGCAGAAAGCCCATCCTGGGGCTGGCAGCAGCAGCCTGGCTGCTGTGGGTTAGGAGACTCAGAATCAATCTGTCAGAGTTGAAGCGCTGGTGCCGAATGAGGGGTGCACGGGAGTAGGGTGAAATCAGTGCGCAGCAGTTTGGCAAAGATGACTGTGAGCTTGCGAGATCTGCTTCCAGGCAGAGGGGGAGCAGGACTCTGAAGTGAGTGAGAGGTAGCTCTGGGTGAAAATTTTAGGTTACGTAGAAATCATAACCTTCTTAAGTGTCTTAAATTTGATATAATTACCAAAAAAAATGTGTTGTTCTAAACATAACCCATAGCAATCTGGGAAAGATTTAGCTTATTATGAAAGATTCTGTTTGTTAAGGAAAAGGTCATCCCAAAAAGGAAATACTGTGAATACTTTAAAAAGCTGCTCCTATTATCTGTTTGTGTCACATGGTGACCTCTGTGGCTAGTGACAGCAGCGAGGTTCTGACAGTGCCTTGTGGGAGTGTGAGGTCGGGTGTGTGGGAAGCCTGGAGCCGTGCTCCGTACTTCACCCTGCAATGGGAAGAAGCCAGGAAAGAGCACGCAGATACCTGAAGCAGTATTGCTCCAGCTTTCAGCCTCTGCAAGTATTCTACTTTGCAGAAGGTATTTTATTGCTGATGGCCCTTCTGAAAGACGAATGGTCCTCACTCTTTGGCTTGAGGAAGGCAGGGCTCAGGGCAAGGTGGGGCACTGTCCTAGGTACTCCGGAGGGTGGGGAATAAGTCAGTTCTGTTTTCGTACTTTAAGGATACATTGAGCTCAAAACTGAATGGAAAATTCAACAAACATCTCCAGCCATCTTCCACGGTACCTGAATGGAGAGCAAAAGATAATGATCTGCGATTACTGCTGACCAATGGAAGAATAATTAAGTATGTAATTTTCAGTGGATTCCCTTGCTCATTTAACCTAATCCATGGTGTTGCGCACTGTCATAAGGGGAAAGTTCTGGGTTCTTTACTGTGTGAGTGAAGAGGGAAAGGTACACATAGCCCTGTATGACTCTGACTCACTCACTTTGCCCATACTGCAGAGATGAGAGGCAGCCCTTCGCAGATCAGAGTCTTTATACAGCAGACAGTGAGAGTGAAGACGATAAGAGAAGGACAAGAAAGGCCAACGTGAAAACAGAAGCCAGTTCAGAAATAGAGAGGACGGAAAGGGAAGAACCTCCAAAACCACTCAACAGTATGTTTGTTGTAATGGTCATTTCAAAGTTCTGTTCTTTATTAGTGTGACAGTGGGTAAGAAGCTTGCTACTTTGAATCTTAAATTTGTATAAAGATTGAAAATACACCGTTGAAAACTCTGAAGTTTGTTTGTGTAGCTCTTCCATCAGGGAAGTGTGGTGTCATGGCCAGGGAGGTATGGGACCAGTGAGATCCAGCTCTAGTCCATTTTTAAAGGGTATCCTGAAAGCTCCTACATTTTATGGCCTTATGTCCTTTACACCCAAAATTAAGTTTCAAATGTAATGTAATTTCGTGTATATTTTTTGCTACCAGGTATATATTTTTCAGAATTAGGTTATGAGCTGGGTGGGGTGGCATATGCTTGTAATCCCAGCACTTGGGAGGCTAAGGCAGGAGGATCATTGCAAATTCAAAACCAGCCTGGGCTACAAAGGGAGCTAAGGTCAGCTTGAACTGCAAAGCGAGACCCTGTCTCAGAAAGACCAAAACAAAACAGAATGAGGATATTTATGATCTGGCTGATCAGAAGCTATTAGGAGCCAGGTGCAGTAGCGCACGCCTTTAATCCCAGCACTCGGGAGGCTGAGGTAGGAGGAGCATTGTGGGTTCGAGGCCGGCTTGGGCTACAACATGAGCGCAAGGCCGGCCTGAGCTACATGGTGCGACCCTGCCTCAAAAAACCAGGGCTGGGAGTTTGGCTCAGTGACTTAAGCGCCTGCCTGCCAGGCACGAGGTTGTGAGTTCAATCCCTGGTGCTGGAAAAAAAAAAGAAGAAGAAGAAGCTATTAGGAATCTACATCCTGTGGCTGCACTTGACTGTTAACAAGAATGTCTCTACTGAGTTGTTAGTTGGTGGTCATCAAATGAAGTTAGTAAAATCAGATGGCATACTAACATCTCCCTTTCCTTGAGAGATTTTGAAGGTTGTTTTCTGGAAGGAAATAAAGTCAGCCCACTAAGGGAGTGTATAATCATATTCAGTAACTACCACAAGGTTTTCAGAACATACTTAAGCCTGTAACTTGGCCAATTAGGGAGAGACCTTGGGCCAAATTCAGGGGAGACAATAATAGTGCAAAGGAAGGTTAGGGTGGAGGAGATTGACAGGCATCATGAAGCTGGGTAGACCTGAGAGATCCCCTTGTCATCTTGTTCATAAAGTTCTAATTAATGACTTTGTCTTTTTCCCTCCTTCCATCTTCATCAGGGCTTTTTACAAGTGTGAAGTCAGAACTCAGGAGCAGATCACCAGAATATTCTGATATTTCTGATTCAGAAGACTCGGGACCTGATTGCACTGCACTGGTATGCTCACAGCCCTGTGATGTGTGTCACTTGATGGGAACGTGAATGCTCACACATCTTCACCTGGGAGGACAGCGCACGACAGCTTTCCCAGAGCTTGGCTCTGTGCAGCACATGGTTTTCCTGCAGCGATGATCGCATATACACACCACACTCCGCCATTCGCTGGATTAACAGGGAGAGATGCTTCTGCATATACTGTTGTTATATTGCACATATTTCTCACAGGTTATATTTTACCTTACAGAAAGCCTGCACTATGTATTTTTATTCGGATAGTATGTTACTATAGTTACCAAAGATTTTCATATGAAACTCCCAAGTAATTCCATGAGAATTAAGATTCTGAGCTGGGTGTGGTGGTGCATGCCTGTATTTCCAGCACTCCGGAGACTGGGGCGGGAGGATCATTATGAGATCGAGACCAGCCTGGGCTACAAAGTGAACTAAAGGCCAGCCTGAACACCGTAGTGAGACCCTGTCTCAAAAAGCCAAAAAAAAAAAAAAAAAAATTCTGACTTTCCCTAGATAGTCTTTTTTGATTAATTTGTATAGCCTTGGCCAATTTCTTACATAGCTTTGTTTCCATTTAAATATTTATTGTCTCAGAAAATTAATTTTACCACTGAAGAATCTGAAAGTTCAGGAGATGAAAAGAAGCAAGAAGTAACATCAAACTTTAAAGAGGACTCTAATGTGATGAAGAACTTCCTTCAGAAGAGCCAGAAGCCATCTAGAAGTGAAATTCCAGTTAAAAGGTGGGCTCATTAGTGGTAGCAGTTGTTTTATATTGTGGCGTAGATGTTATGAAAACTGTTGTTTGTTTTAAATTTTACTAAATGTATCATCAGAAAAAATAAACTCATGCCTTTTTGGCTCACCTGCCCCTTAGGGAGTGTCCTACCTCGACGAGCACAGAGGAAGAAGCTATTCAGGGCATGCTGTCCATGGCAGGGTTGCACTATTCCACATGTTTACAAAGGCAAATGCAAAGCACAGACTGCAGTGGTGCAAGGAACCCTCCTGAAGACCCCAGCAGCTGCCACAGCAGTAACCATGAGGTTAGGCAGTCATATCGCTATGATAAACCAGTGGAATGCGGTAAGAAACATAAATTATCAGTACATGAAAAGTAGCATGACCCCCAACTATTAGTAGTGCTATAATTCTAGTTTAGATTAGAGATTATACAAATAAGGACTGTTTTATTACACTTGAGATGCAGGCATCAGAATTAAAACCATAAATTACCTGGGACTAAGAATTGTGTTCACTGGCAGAGTTCTACCTCTGCTCTCACAATACAGTAGTATTTCCCTTTCATTAGCAGCTTGACCAGGATAAAAGGATGTTCCAGTCTCTTAAATGGTGTGCTAAGCCAGAACATTCAACCCTTTTTCCTTTTATGAGTGGGAAAACAAGTTTTACATGGTTTCTCCTTTTTGAGGGTATTCTTTCTCCTTAAAAAGGAAGTATTAGGAAAAGAGCTGACTCAATGCCGTATCAGTGATGCCACCTAGTGTTTGCTTCTCTGTGCCTTTGGAGAAAAATTGCTTCCCCAAAAGTCCGAGAATTGGGGAGAAGATACTACTACATTAAAATCAAATGCCTGTGTAACATTTGCAGTTAGTTCTACGTGATTAAAGGTCAGCTGTGTATCAGAAACTTGATACCCATTTCACTTCTTGAAACTTTTGAAGTCTCAGTATTATCAATTCCATTTTACAGGTGAAAGGAGACTTAGTGAAATTAATTTAACTTGTCTACACTTTACACAGCTATTACTCAAAGCTGTTGGGATTTGAACCCAGAATGGTCTGTTCCCGAAGTCTTTGCTTATTGTGTAAGAGGAAACTGAAGTTCAGAAAGAGTAAATAGCTTGCCTCAGGTTGCGTTAATAACGAAACAAAATTTAAATCTGTGTTTGCCTGTCTTTCCAATACTCCCATTTTATCTTTCTGTAACACTTTTGTTACTTAAAAAGAGAAAACTTTTATGGAATTTCAGGCAAGCATCTGCCTTTATTCTATGTAGGAAAATGTGCCAATGTTAGAGTATATTGTGTTTGGTTTCATATACACATGGCCATAGGGTTTGCCTACTGGTCTTCTAACGTCTGGCCCAAAACCGGTGTATAAAAGCTGAGAGAAACTGCAAGTTCACTGGGAGCAGGCGATTTTTGAGAGGAAGAATGTGTAGTGAAAGTAAGGTGTGTGAGGGGCTGAGGGTGCAGCTCAGCAGCACAGCGCGCGCCTGTCAAGCGTGAGGCCCTGAGCTCGATTGTCAGTACCAAAAAAAAAAAAAAAAAGGTATGCGAAGAAACACGTAAAGAGTTAATATATTTTTAAACAAAATGACAAAATAAAATTGCTTTCAGTTGTAAGCATTAGGCTAATTTTGTTCTTTAATACCAAGTTTGTGCAAAGGTAATTGAATTAAAACGTCTCTCTAGGATATCATGTGAAGACTGAAGATCAAGACTTGAGGACTTCTTCTTGGATTAAACAAATTGATAGAACTTCCAGATTTAATCCTCAGGTATATTTAGAGATTGAAATTTTTTAAAAATTTGATTTTTTTTTTTTTTTTTTTTTTTGGTTTTTTGAGACAAGGTCTCACTATGTAGTTCAAGCTGGCCTCAAACTTGTGATCCTCCTGCGTCAGCCTCCCAGGTGCTGAGATTACAGGCTTCAGAGGTTGAATTATTAAAAGGAGATTAGAATTGTTGTTAACTTCACTTTTACTTTCTTTTTAAATTATAACTGGTTGTCCACTTCTAGATCTAAGAAACTAAAAAGTTATAATTCAGTGCACATTTGAACAGCAGCACATTTTTAGGAATTCTGACTGCTGCACAGCTCAGGACAGAGTGTGAGCTGGAGAGTGCCTTCTTCAGGGCAGCAGGGAAACCCCGGCCACAGGCACCTTTAGGTTGCACCTCGTTAGAATGAAAAGTGCAAGGAAGAAACATTTCCTTTTTAACCTCTGACATTATCTCTTGAACATTCTAGGTACTAAAATTCTTTGAGGATTTGTTGGAAGTTATAGATTCTCTTTCAGGAAAATGTTCATCATAAATGCTGAGTTTTGGATATGGTTGGTGTTGTCTCCATCCCTGGCTCTCCATTGACTCCAGATTAAGAACCTCTCCTCTAAGAGAAGAAACTCGGTGTCTTAGGATCCCGCATACTAATGCTCATACCACACAAAATAAACCCAAAATGGCATTTTTAAAAAAGTTAAAACGTTACCAGCAGCACCAGGAAAATGATATGACTTTTGCTGCAAACCTTGGAAAGTGGGAGCCAAAGAAAGAATCAGCATTCATTCCCCCCCCAATCCATTTTATTTCAAGGATAAAAGAAGAAGAAGAAGAAAAAAAAAAAACCCACTACAACACAATTTCAAAACACATGAATCAGAGGGCAACAATGGTACACACAGAATCAGCATGCTTACATAGCAGAGGAGACCCCCAACTCCCCAGCCCAAAGCACATGTAGGGAAAGTAAATCAACAGAAGCAAGAGTCCTTGACTGCCTCTGTCTTAGAATTCGAATTCAGAGTAAGTCTGAAGAAACACCAGGGGAGAGCAAGAGGAGGGGACCTGAGTAGCCGCTTTAAGGAAGAGGGGCTTGCACATGAAGTTGTCACTTGTCAGCACTGTAGGATTCAGCACTGAAATAAACTCTATGACTGTTGTTTCTGTAACTGTCTTTGAAACTGAAGACACAGAGCACATGTGATTAGTAGGATCACAGCAGAGAAAACTAAATTTCTTTTGCCTGTGATCTAGAGCATGTTATGATGGCATGTCACATCAGCACTTGTTTGTTCATTGCTCATGAATATTTATTTGTAAGACTAATTTAAACCAGGTCTGTGTTTAATACTGATTTTCAAACTGATTATGACAGAGATACACTTAGATCTCTCTCCCACACACATGTTAAAATAGTTAACAATGTGCTCTATTTATGTCTGGTCTGTCAGTCTGTCTGTGTCTGTCTCTCTTTCTCTCTCTCATCAGTGCTAGGGATTGAATCCAGGGCCTCATGTATAGCAAGCACTATATCACCCTCAGTCCCTATTCATTTCCCTTTTTAATTCTGGTCATGACCCTATCAGTTCATTCTTTCTTTTTTTTTCCTATCAGTTCATTTCAAGACTCATCCATCAGGAGTATTTTTTTTCCCCTGAAATTTGACTTGGTAGTCTTAGGAGACTGGAAAAGGAGTTGTGTTTCAAGAAAAATCAGGCTTGGAGCTGAGTAAGGTGGCACATGCCTGTAATCCCAGCATTTGGGAAGCTGAGGCAGGAAGATTGCCCTGAGTTCAAGACTACCCTGGGCTACATAGTGAGTTCAAGGCCAGCCTGAACCACACAGTGAAACCTGTTTTAAAAAACAAAACAGCATCAGAAAACAACAACAAAAAAGAAAAAAGAAAAATCAGGCTTAGGGCTCAGATCTTGGAATTTTTCTAAGAATTGAATATAGTGTCGCTGAACCTTACAGAGATTGTAAAAAAGCTAACAGGTTATATACCATGGGAGGTGCATGGGAGCTGTGAGGGGCTCTGGAAGCACCAGGGCCATCTGTCCCATCTTGGTGCCCTCCATGCCGGTGGAATGGCAGGCAGGGCACCTCCGCTTGTTTAAATTACTGTCTCCCTTTTTGTCTTAAGTTATGATGTAACTTCAAGAGCTGAGTTCTTCTAGACTCTTAGGTTTTTTATGGACTGGTAGGACTGTCAGAAAGGATGGTCATCTATGACTAATCCATGTTCAGAAAACCAAAATTCAGAGTTTATTTCCTTTCTCTCTTGACTTTGCTAGTGCAGAGAGAGCTTAAATATGCATTAAACCTAAAAATTTAGCTTCATTTCCTTACTTCTTCAGGATCTAAACAGAAGCCAGAAGTGCATCAAAAAGGAAGGTTCATCAGAAATAAGTCAAAAGGTGCAAAGTAGAAACTGTGTGGACAGCAGTGGCACAGGCCTTCTGAGTGGCAAATATGCACAGAATTCCGGTGTGGTTGCAGGCATGTGCCAGATGAACAACGGCAGTGTGAGCCCAGAGAGGCCAACTGGAGAACCCTCCTTTTCAGTGCCCCTTCACCCCACCAAGAGACCTGCGTCAAATCCGCCGCCTATTAGCAACCAAGCAACAAAAGGCAAGTGGGGCCCACCTGTGGATTAAGTCTTTTCTTGATGTGTGACGGCAGTGCAGTCTCTCTGTGCCCCCGTTGCTCAGCACCTTGAGCACGCTGCATGGCCTTCTGACAGCAGTGCATGCCCACTACTAGGGGTGCCAAGCTGGAGCATGCCCAGGTCAGCCCTGAGGGTCCAGAATGACTTCCTGGGACTCGGGGAGGGGGAGCATGGAACAGGACAGTACGGCGAGAGCCTTAACAGAACAGATAGCAGTACAGACCCAGCCGAGTGTGGACCCCATGCTCAGAGGAGATAAAACTGCAGTCATTTGTGCTGCTGAAGCATTGTGTGTGAGGTTGGCTCCACTGCTGATGTGAGCAGAGGGAGGAGTTTTACACTGTGGCCATCCAGAAGTGTGGCTTGGGTGTGCAGTGCACTGCACAGGCTTCCTTCCTAAATCTTCCTGGTGCTGTCTGGAGGGTATGTTTTGCATCATTACTTACCATGGTGTTATGTTTTGTAGGCAAACGTCCAAAAAAAGGAATGGCAACAGCCAAACAGCGTCTTGGGAAGATCCTTAAGTTGAACAGAAATGGCCACGCACGCTTCTTTGTGTGACGGAGCTGCTGTGGCAGCCACGCCTCCCTTTGGAGCAGTGTGGGGCAGGAGCCTGGAGCTTCCGCCACCCCTGCCTGGAGCAGTTGGCGTGTACAGTAAGAACACTGCCTGAAGAGCAGAGAGACCCTGATGCTGCATCTTCACTGTGCCACACCCACTCAGCAATAACCCTTTGGACCTGGTGGGGAGAGGGAGGAGGAGGATAGAACCTTAAAAAGAGACCTTGAACTGGAAAGGGTCTCTTGTCAGGGCTTGAATTTCATTTTGTTGTTGGTAGCATTTTGATTTATTTTCAGTAGTAGGGTAAAGAATTATCAATAATTTATTTAACAGATTTTTTTAAAGTTAACAGCCTTTAAATTTTTCTTTTTTAAAGCTATTTATTTGGAAGATTTCTGGAGAAATATCTCACTAATTTAGATTTAAGAATGTGAAGGTTTTTAAATTATTTTTGATAGTGTGTGTGTTACATGTGGGGAAGAGCCACGGTAACAGTAACTAGTCTGGACTCTTAAATTTGATATTCAGGTTAAAGTCTTAAACAGGGATTTGATGCATTAATTATTTTAAATTAAGATGTATATGAAAATCATTTTATTTTATATATTTCATGTGTTTTTTATAAGCTATTAGCTTCGCTTTTGCTAACATCCAAGGTGCATACTGTTATCCAGGTTGATTCCCTTACACCCCCTTCCCTCTGCACCCTCATTTTGTGATGACCCAATAAGATTCTTCTCTTTGCAGGGAAACACTTGCATAGCCAATGTGTAAGAGCTCCGTAAAAGACCCCTCACCCCTCATTTCCTTTGACATTGTGGTTTTCTTCTAAATATAAGGAAATAGGCTTCTTCTTGCATTTTCAGTTTTGCTGATATCTGGGTCCCAAAGAGAACAGCTTTAATATCTTCTTCCTACTTGTGGGGAAAGTATTATAAGTTTGGTTAAATGTCATGTTTCTAGTTTTTTAAAGTACAGTGTAAGTACTGAGGGCCTTCTTCAGACTGCTGGTGTTGGAGGACAGGGCCAGCACCTGCTGCAAGGGTTGTATCTTTTGATGCTTTTATTTAATAACCCTAATCTGTTGAGAAGTATGATTTGATTTAGGATATTCAAATCTACGTAATAAGCCGTAATATAATAGGATTATACTATATTAAGTTGTATAGAAGCAAGCATGTTGGAATAGATCTTGTGTGTGTATGTGTTTACTTTTTTATTTCTTAACATTTTAAGGAATTATTTCACATAAGGATTTGGAGTAAAATAGGTGCTTTTTGCATTTATTTCCATCTATCTTAACTTGGCCAGTGCATACTGGCGTTAAGTATCTGATTGAACTTTAAGGTAATCATTTATCTCCTTTATGCACAATTTTTACTGAATGTCAGTTTTTGGTTGCTTGTAAGAGTTTTTGTTTTCCCTTTTCCCTCTCATGATGTAAAAGTAAATGATTGCTGAGGATGAGATGGAAATTTTCCCAAGTCTAAATATATAGTATTTTACAAATTCCTACAAAGACAGTGCAGACAAATAGGATGAAATTTATTTTTATGGAGAAGAAATATGGCCATATAATGCATTTGTCTTTTTTTTTTTTAACTTGGAGTTTTCCATCTACATTAAGTATCATTTAAATTGTTGAGAAAAAAGACTCTATACCATCATCTTTCATGATCATATTCAAATGTGTATTTCCAAAGAGGAGTATTTCTTACTCTGTCTTTTCCGGTGTTTCATGGAATAACTATGAAAGAGCTAATGAATTAGCCTTTTCGGTCCAAAACTCTGAATTTTATTTGGGTATCAGGAAGAAGAATCTTTATGGAAATCTTCAGTATCTGTGAACAGTCTACTTAAACTCCATCTACATGATGCTGTAACTAGTGGAGAGATGGGTACATTCAACTGCTGGCTGAATCTCAAGGTGCAAATATCTAGGTTTGACAGATGCCCTAACCTTCCCACACTATATCACTGTGATGTCTCGGTTTTCTATAGACCCTGTTCTAATGGGTCTATAGTGATCCATAATGGGTTTAAGAAATAACCATAATTTCTCTTTCTAGTGACATCATGATCTAGATTTTTTCTTTACATTTTTCACAACTCTTAAAGTGTTTTTAGTTACTTTTTCTTTAGCTATATAATTAGAACAGTTTATTTTTATGAATTAAAATTTTGGCTGGTATCCACCTTGTGTCCTAAGGCTGATAAAACACTATTTTTGAGTATCCAGTATGTAGAATTTTTAAGTGAAAGTATTGTGGATTCATTGTTGGCAGTTTTAGTCCATTAACTGGCTAAGTTACAAAACTTTCAGCAAAGTAATACAACCACTATAAGAAAATACATGTGTCTTTTTCTGAATTGGGAAAAATTCAACCATTGATCCAGTAACTTCCAATCAAACCTCTTATAAAGTTACCCGAGGTGATGCCTCCATTTATCTCACAGAAGTGACTGGACTTTGGGGTACGACTGCCAGAAAGTGGGCTCAGTCGTAAACATAACATTTTGTCTTTTCCTTAGTCTCACTTATAAACTGTACATTACAACTTAGGAAGACAGCAGTGGTAGCACTTACCTAGTCATAATCAAATGCAATTATGTAAAATTGAAAAATAATAATTTAATGTATGCAACTTTAATGGTAATAGTAGTTTTCCTATTATTGATTCAAATAAGTAACTCAACCTGGGATCCTCCTTACTGTAATTCACAACATCATATAATGTTATGCTCCCAAGTATTGATGAATGATGTAAACAATATAAAGTTAGCAGTTTATAGTAGAGTTCAGTATCCTAGAAATACTTGGATCGTCATGATTCCAGTTCATTTTTGAAGCATTCTGACTGAAACCATAACTCAGAGTGGACACAAACTCACCTTTATCAGTAATTACTTAGCTCAAATACTGTTCTATTTTTTTAATAATCCTAATGATTGCCTTTTTAAAAATATACTCTTGCTGTTTTTACTTATATGAAACAGCAGGTGTTTACCAGACATGTACCAAGTCCTCAGCACTAGGTAGTGCTGTAGTTGCAGTTCTGGTCTCTGCCCATGAAAGGCTTCTCCAGGAGGTTAGCAGTATTATTTTTACTTCTAAGCAAACTTCAGCAGAAGAGAGCCTACTTATTAAAAAAAAAAAAAAATCACTTGATTAATTTCAGCTGAAATATACCACTGTAGAAGTAGAAATAAAAAGATCTAAGTTCTTCAATTTTAAGAGATATTTCAAAAGTTAGTAACTTAATGTCGGTGACATGAGGATATGCTTTACCGTGGAAGGAAGCAAAATACATGTTTTGGTCCGAGTTCTACCATTTATGTGTCATTTGTGTGACCTGTATGCAACTTATGTCACTTACTCTTTCTGAGTCTTAGTTTCCTTATTTTTTAAGTTTGGATAAAACTGCTTATTTTACTATTCAATGAAGAAAATCATTTCTTAATCTATTAACACTTCATAGTTACATAGACTTTATCATTAAAACTGATGAGTGCACCTTTATATACATTTTAAGTGAAAACTGCTATTATTCATAAAACATTTCATTTCAAATATATATATGCAGGGCATGCTACCTAAAAATCTGATGAATCTCTAACAAGGTGCTGAATTGAAGTCGAATTCCACACTTCAAGTAAAAGTGAGCTAGTTTATGGATAGTGAGTGGGAATGTTCATCCTCAAATACATGAAGATGATTCAGAGTAACTGAAAGATACCTTTAGATTTTTCTTAAAGAGAAATTAGGATGGTGCTGCTCCCAGATTTGACATATTCTTCAGGTCCTAGATATGGTGAAGTGAGTCATGGGATGGGTTGATTAAACAGCCACACTCAGACTAGGAAAAATTAGAGTGGTCAGAAAAAGTGGGACTCGATGGAGACAGTTCTGGGATGGGTGACAGAAGCCTAGGCAGAGAGAACTCATTGGAGTAGCAGAGGGAAGGAGACTCAGTTTTATGTCTCCCACAGGTGCTTGTGACAGTGACCAGACTGCTCCCTGTGAGTGACCCACTGTGCAGCTGCTGGAAGTGAATGTTCTAGCAATGAGTGTAGTTTTCGCGTGGAGAGACAGGGCCTTCATGATGTAAAGCTAAACATTTTTTAAAAGTTTGTCTTTCTCCTTAAATATTAACCGAATCACTTCCGATGGCGAGAAGCTCTTGCCTAGCAGGCAGAGGCCCTGGATCTGAGCCCCAGCATGGGGTGGAGTAAAGTGGGTGGAGTGCCATTCCTGTTTATGAGCTACTTCTTCACCAAAAGCAATCTCGAGGCCAAGTATCACAGCCTTTAGCTTAGGGAAAGCTGGTGAATAAAGTGTAAGCCAAATAGGGCAGTGGTTTGCCTGAGGACACAGTGGACTAGGACCTCTGATATCTTGCTTCCTAAGACAGCCCCTGTTGCATGATCCTGCAGTCTCTGCCTGTCTTGTAGTAGAGATGTCCATGTGCTTCCTTGAAGGTAGGTGCAGAAGGGCAGCATTCCTACACTCACTAAATCGTTGATGAGCATAATGTAATCTTAATACAATATAGCCTTACTGAAAACCCTTCCCTTAGTTTTTCAGTGATTATACTGTAAGTCAGATACTTGATACGCTTTATATAAATACTTTTAAACAGTTAATATCCTTAAGAAGCAAATGTCCATTTCCAAAGCAATTAATTTATTTTGATTGACTGATTTTATTTTTCTGTAGTCATCTCTCCCTCTTCTTTGGGGAGGAGAAAATGATAGTTCCTTGAGTTAGAGTCTCCCTCTCACCTTGGTAACCCTCTAGTGTCTTAAGGCTTTGTCTCAACAAGTGCAGCCTTACATTTTTTTGTTCAAACCTTTTTCAAACTATTCAGTGATTCTTCCAACAAGCTTATCTGCTCTGCACTATCTCAGTAATAAACCCTGGCTACCAAGTAGCCCTTGACCTCCAAGTAGTTTACCTATGCAAGAACCATGACAGTCTGAATTCATTTTGCTTTATTTCAGGAAGCAGTTATACACAGAACTTAAATCACAGAAAACTTGTTTTCACCAGTTTTATTTTGGTCATTTCCTCTTCAATATGTCAGTTATTTTTTCCCCCCAAGATTTTTCACCAAAACAATGATCATAAGTGCTAGAATATATAATGTTTTGCAGGAATAAAATAACCCAGACATACCTACTTATATTTCTTTGATGGATTTTAGTTGGTAAAAAATTACCAGCATTAAATATAAGTATATAATAAGGAGTTGATTCCTTGCCTAGAGTCGTTTCTTCCCTCTAAGACTCATAAGTAACATTTTATTTTTACAAACCATACATACAACTTCCACATTATAGTCAGGGACCTAAGGTGTAACTTGCTAAGTGAACCCCAAGGTTATTTTATCTTGCAAAAGAAACCTAAACCAAACTAAGGGCCTTACAGTTTATGGTTAGACTGAATCAAAAGCTATAACCTCAGTTTTTCCAAAAACAGCTTCTGACTGCAAAAGCAAGTCATGCAGTTGTTACATATGAAATAGCACTGATCAGGAAATGCACGTGCATCTTCGCAGGCTGTATTTCCCTCAGAAAAGACTTTTCTACTTTTAATATAAATTAAGCCATAACAGTTTCATGCTGTGGAAAGAGGGTGAAAAGGTTCATGTTAAGAGATTATATAATATGAATTTTCACATTACTGTGAAATGTCTAACTTTACCAGTGCTTCATCAAGTTTTCTTTTGGGGGGATGTTCGGGGGTGGTGATGGGAAGGGGGAGTATTGGTTTTAGGGGTTTTAACTGTGAAATTTGAAAAGGGGACAGTTGTTGGCTATGGTATTTACTAGTTTTGTAGTAACGTTTTGCTAGCCTAACTGACTTTCCTTACTGGTCTTTTATGCCCACAGTCCCAGGTGACTGTTGCCTTCTCGTTGGGGTCTCTGTGGGGTAGTGTCTCATCTGTGTGTAGGCCGCCAGTGTGTGTGCACATGTGTGTCCTTTGAGTACAGAAGCACATGTGTGACAGTGGAACGGGGTGTGGCTGGGGAGTGGGATGCGGAAGCTTTAAGAGCATTTTTTTCTGATTCGTGACAGTATTTCCCATCTTTTGCCTGCAGGCAGGGAAAGTGTACAGTATTTATTTTGTTTCTGTTTTTCTCAATTTGTAAGTCTTTAAGTAGCTTACGTTGATTATTATAGGGGAAGACAAGTGACTCGTTTAAAGTTGTATTTAGTATTCTTTTCAATTTATGTACTTTAAAATATTGAAATTAAAATTGTATTACTTCTGTTTTGATTTTTTTAGCACTCAGTGTATTTTTTGCTCATTTTGTTTGAAAGTATTAATGTTGAAAGTTGTACAAAATTTGTGTCTGAAAGAAAAAAATCTGAATTCTATATCCACTTCTGACTTTCTGCTCCCTTTTTCTGCTTGTGAAATCTGGGGAAATTATTTGAGAATGTGAAAAGCTGTGTTCAGCTCCTTACCACTTGAGTTTGAGAAGTGATGTGTTGCCTTATTTCATGAAATGTGTTGGTGGGGGGAGTGATAGCTGAAAGAGAGGCACAGAAGGGTGATTGGGAAGGTGAGGCTGTGATGTACAGATGGGTGTGTGCAGAAGCACGCACAACCAAGCCCATGCCTTGGGGCTTGTGCACCACGGAAAGGGCAAAGGAGTGGGAAGCTGAGGCAGCAGCCTCAGTGTGAGCAGCTTAGCGAGACCCTGTCTTAAAAAATAAAAGGCTAGGGATGTAGCCCTGCATTGAGTCCACAGGATCACAGTTGTATACTGCGTGGTGGGGGGAATGGGACAAGCCATCATGGCTCAGCTGCCTGGTGAGGTGAAGAACATAGTGGGCTGAGTTTTGGACACAGGTCTGAGACAGATCAGGTGAGGCTAAGCTCTGGTCTGGGGAGCGGGGCAGGGGTGGTGGGCCATGAAGGAACACTGGGCAGGCAGCACTCCCCATGCGGCCAGGAAGCCTCGGAGGGAGATGGGAAGTGGTCGGGACACTGGAGGAGACTGCGACTTCATGGATACCAACCAGCAGAAGCCCCAGACACTGCAGCTCTTCCCTCAGCCCCATGTGAGAGTAGGGGTGCCAGAGCCCTGTGGCTGCTCTCATGGTGGCGCCAAGACAGTTGGCACCTCCACTGACTAAAGCCGCCTGCCTGTGTACGTCTGACGGAGACCTTGGCTGAACAGTCTGCTCTCTCAAGAAACTCCACACGCTAGGTGTGGATTGTGACGTTTCAGCATTCCTGTTGTATCGAAATGAGGGGTATCAGCCCTGCTTGCCTTACACTCAACCTGATTCTGTGTCCTGCCAGCAGCAGGATGCTGTGTACACTCCTGGTGTTAGGTGAAGACAGGGTCTGGCCCAGCAGCCCTCATTATGTGTACTTTATTCTATTTGCATCCTCACTAAGCACAATGTTTCTTTCTTCCTCCCAGATCCCAGTGAGGGAGGCACTGTTTTCTCCATCCCACAGGTGAAAGAGGTGCAGAGGGTAAATGGCGTTCGTGTCCCGGCTCACTCACTAATACCATGTGGAACCGAGAGTTTGATCGGGGAAGTCTGTCCTGTTCCAGTGACCTGGCAGAATAGATGTTTCTCAGGACTAGCTTGTGTTCTAAACATTTCTTTGTAGGCACCACCCATTTAGATTGAAAATATATTTTCTTACAGAAGCTTTCTGTCTCGCCTCCCTTCTGTGTCTGCATGGCCCTGGGAGCTGGGCACACTGAGAGGAGCTGGTGGAGAGTGCGGGCTGGGAGCAGGGGGCAGATGAGCAGCGCTGCTGCGCGACATAAACCTTGTATGGATTTCTGGAGAGTGACTATGGCCCTGAGGGCCAGCACAGCAGCCTCCTGCGCTGAAGTTGATGCCTGCGACCGTCTATGCCTCTCAGCTCTGTGAGTGGCTCAGGCCAGACAGGAATGAGGAAGAAAAGCCTGCTGTCCGCTGATGCCAAGGCAGCCTCTGGAGCTGGGCCATCCACATCCTTCTCTCTGTCTCTCTGCACTGTCATAGTCCTGTCCCTTCCTCGTTGTCTTAGTTACTTTTTACTTGTTGCCGAGACAGAATACCTGACACCCAAAATTAGGGAAGGAAAGGTTTATTTCTTACAGTTTCTCAAGAGTTTCAGTCCATACTCCGTTGGCTCCAAGGCAGCATGGTGTGGCAGGGCTGCTGTTCATGGCAGCCGCAAGCAGCAAGGTGCACCGCCAAGAGCAAGAGAGAGGGTGGAAGAGTGGACGCAGGAAGGCCCGCCTCCCTTACACTATATCTCAGCCCCACCACTGGGCGGGTGCAGCACTCACATCACCATTCCCAGTGCTGGACAATAAACCTCACAAGCACCAGACTCAGCCCCATCAAAAGTATATGAGGACTTGGGGGTACATAGTATATCACCCAATACACTTGTCTAGGTTCTTCCCAGCCTCTGTCCCCAACCTCTCCATATTATTTAGCTTCTCATCGGTGTGACACAACGCCCAACACCCACTACTCAAAGGAGGAGAAGTTTAATTTGGCTCATGGTTTCAGGAAATTTAGTCCCTCCACGATCGACTGACTCTAAGAGAAACATCACGGGGAGGGTGTGGCAGAGTGAAGATGTTCAGTTCATGGCAGCCAGGAAGCAGAGCAGGGGAACAGTGCTAGGGAGGAAGGGCCATAGACAGACAGTACCCAAAGTCACACCTGCATGACCACCCAGCCACACCGAAAAGTGTGCTTTACTGCTTCCCTGAGTGCTTCTTAATCCAGTCAAGTTGATAACAGTGACATCCCATCAAACTAAAAATGCTAATTCTGACATGTCAGTTCATGTCCTTCCTAGGCAAAGATTGAAAAGCAGGGGATGGGGGAGACCTCTACAAATAGAAAGTCATATGTGTACTATTCCAAATTCTTATTTAAGGCAAGTTTAACCTGGGGCAAAAGGTTCATGTAAACAAACAGTATTTGACTGTCCACATTTAACCTGGAGTAGGGATCTAGAAGCTGCCTGACTGTTCTTTGTACACTTTCTACACCACCTTCTTGCCTGTCACATGGGACACACCATGGAACTCTGCCGACCCAGACAGTTGGCAAGACCTCCAGTTTCAGTTTTCCTGCCCAACTGCTTATCTTTGAAATTTTTGCTCTTACCCTTTTGGACCAGCCCAGTCTTTTCTTTGCATCCCTCCCACAGCCCCAGGGGACTAATTAGACCTTAAGAGAGGCAGAGAGAGCTTGTAGCTGGCCATGTTCATCCATATCCCTATGGAGTCTCTCACAGTGTGCTTGGAGGTATCTCAAGCCTCCCGGGTCTTGCTGTGTACAAGACACTGCCTAATTCCCTTCTCTGGACCCTGCTGTACACGGGCAAGGTGAGGGCGAGTGAGACTTGTATTTGTGCCTGTCCTTTTGATCTTGTGAATGCTCCATGCACACACTGTATCAGGGCTAAGAGCACAGACTGAAGCCAGAGTTAAATGGGTAAATCCTAGCTCTGCCATTTAACCAGTCTTGTACAAATTAGATAACTTGCTGTGCCTCGGTGTACTTTTGCCATGTACTCCTCTACCCCACTTGTGGAAGGGATTAAATGAAAAGATACAGCATACTTGGGACCGTGCCTGGCACAGACACCAACTGTTGGCCATCAGAACAATCTCCTGGGCTTCCAAGGCTGTACACAATGCCATCAAGTTTGTGCCTGGATTATGGACCAAGATGAGGCAAAGCAGTTGCTTAAGGGGACAGAATCCCACTGGAGTAGGAAGCCAGAGCCCAAACATGCCCTGGAAACATGGAGAGATCCTAGGATATGGGCTCAGGACCCCGAGACTTACCGCAGTGTCTGGAATAATGCATGCCAGGTTGTCAGCAGTGGCTGGTTACTTCTGGGGGAAGAGAACACAGCTGGGGAGAGTATTGAGGTTGAAGATTTTTACATACTTTAGTGTCACAGATTTTTAAAAATTCAAGTAACATCAGTTTTGTACTTGAAAAAACACTAGTGAGCTCTGTGAAGTGCAGTGTGGCTGCCCCAAGACACTGATTCCACCAGCACACCTGTGCACAGGCCATGAGAAGTCAGGCCCTCCTGCCCCTGCAAGGCCATGGGGTCCCTCAGTGCTGACAGTGGACTCAGAGGACATCCTCGCTACCCTCACCTTGCTGCCCTGCTCACTCTTGCCTGCTATTCCATGCTTCAGCACATCTCAGAGTTCAGTGCAAATCCTACTGAAAATACATAGACTAAACCCATGAACATAACATTATCCTGATCTTTTCCTCCCCCTCATCTCCCCTCAACATGCCTTAGCTTAGTTCACCTTCTGTTCATCATTGCCACCAACCACAGCCTTGCTTTAGTGTCAGTATAGGTCTTAGTACCAAGACCAGACTCCCTAATGTGCTGTGTCAGCCATTGGCAGGTACAGCTGCAAGGGAGAGGACCCAGCACAAACCTGGCTTAGAAGCCTGACAATGGGCACTACACAACTGGAAGATGGCTTCACAAAGCTGTCCAAGAGCCGGATCTATGCTCTGGTCAGTCTGCCACTTCAGCATATGGCCGCCACCTCAGGAGCCAAGATGGCAGTAGGGGGAGGAAGGGTGAACCTATAATCACATTATTGTTTACTTATTTAGGGTTTTTGAGATGATCTCAATATGTTGCCCAGGCTGACCTTGAACTCACAATCCTGCCTTGGCCTTCTAAGTGCATGGATTATAGATGTGTACTACCATGCCCAGAAGATTCTTTTTGCTACTGTTGCTTTTGTTATTGCTGGGTATTGAACCCCAGGCCTTTTGTATGCTAAACACATGCTGTGCTGTGTGCTCCAACACTGAGCTACACCCCAACCCAAGTTTTTTATTCTCAAGAGGTTTAAAGCCTGGACTTTGGAAACCAGATTGGAGTACGTTAATGTCTGGTGGCCTTGGCAAGCAACTTTACCCTGCTTGATGGAATCTCATCTTTCCAACTCTAATATAGGCATAATAGTAACTCCTAAGCATGGCTGTTACACCCTACTGTAGTACAGCTGTGATGTAGGAATATGTGAAAGAAGACGATTTTATGACAACTGAAGCATGGTGTGGATCCAAATGTGAAACACTGCTGAAATTATCCACCTAGATACTGTAGATCAAAGTTAAGTTGAAGCTGGAATGGTTTCCACTTGTCCAAGAACTCGTGAAGACTCTGTCCCTATGTAGAAGGCTGGGACATGAGGTTCTGCAGACGTCAGGCATCTGTAAAGCAGCACATAGGCCCGATTAGGAACCACAGCAGCCTTCCTTCAGTCACCCACTCACTATCCAGTATTTAATAAGAACCTTCATAAGGCATCCTATCTACAAATATGGTTGTTATGGACAGTGGGTGAGACAATTCATGTAAAGCATTTAGCATTGTGCTGGCACATGTGCTCAATAAATACAGAGGTAATTATTGGTATTACCCTTTTTTTCCAAGTCGACTAAGTCTCTTAATTGTATCATAATAACCATGAGGACAGGGACCAAAGTTACCATGACTTTTCATATTTGTCCCTATAGTATCAGCTGCCTTCCTTGCAGCATCACTGGGCTATGGTTTATGTGGGGTAGAGATGGCTGGCTCACACCCAGGTCTGAGTCACCCTTAACAGCCACTTCCTGTTGTTTCCCTGGGTCACCGCACACTTAGGTCAGGTCCTACCTAGACCTCTGACACCTCTGTGTACTGGAAGTGGCTGCACCGTGCCCACCTGGCCTCATGCCTTCCCTTAGCTTCCCACATGCCACACACAGCTAGGCACACCAACAGGTGTGACTGAAGGGCACTGCAAGGAATTAGGAGAAAATGTTTATTGTGTCCACTCAATCTGATCATTCCTTGGATTAATCCAAGGGCAAAGAAACCTTTTTCAGGAACACTATTTCCCAGTTTGCTTCCTTCAGGAACCTCTCTCCAGTGTCCCTAGGAGGAATTTCTCTGTAATTTGTGTGTGTGTGTGGGGACCCATGGAAGAAGCAGGTGGTCCCCTGAAACTTTGTAATTACAAGGTTAATAAAAGGACTACTTAACAGAGCAAGCAGGAGTTAGGGGAAGTAAAAAGAGCTGTGTCTTATTTACTTTTCTCATTGCTTGCACTCAATACCCGATACCTGAAATTTAAAGGAGGTTTCAGTTTGCAGAGGTTTTAGTCCATAGTCAACTGGCTCCAAAAATGGAAGGCATGGCAGACAGCAAGCAGAAAGTGAAAGGATGAGCCAGGAAAGAAGATTCACCCTTCCAGGTCATGTCCTAGTGACCACCTCCTCCAACTGGGCTTCCCCTCCCACATCACATTGAGCTATAAACTCATCAGTGGTTCATCATTGATGGACATCACGCTCCCATGATGCAACACCTCCCCAGATCCCCATTGATGGTCACATGAGGCTTTGGGGGGACATCTAGATGTAAAGCATAACAGGGTGATAAGGCTGGCAGAAAGAGGAGGAGCCTGTAAGGGCCAGGGAAAGGAGAGTTTCCAGAATGCAGAGGAACTCTGGCCTCCAGAGCCATAGTATAACTAGCCACCCAAGGAAACCCAGAGGAGGAAGCGCCTGACTCTCACTGCTGTCTGAACTCCTGCAGTGCTTTGACCCACTCCCTCCCTCCCCGCACAAGGTCACCCCTGGGAGCACAGAACCAGATGGAGGAGAATGCAAAGTGGCTCTATAGGAGCAGGTGGAAGCTTGCCAATGCAAATCCTCCACTTTCAAATCTCCATCCCCACCTCTTGGGAAAGGTGACCCCTTCTGCAGAAAGGGGACCACTGCGCTTTAGGGCACAGGCCCCAGCAGTGTTCAACAGCCAACAGCAGCCATTCTCCCAAAGTCTGAGCTCTTGGGGTGGAGGGCCTCTGTCCTCGACTTGCAAATGACAGTCCTCTTGTCTCCATGTCACCTTTCCTCTGCATACATCTGTGTCCACATGTATTTCCTCTTCTTGTAAGGACACCTGTCATACTGGATTAGGGTCCAGTCTTTAATAGGATGTAAGAGTTTTGGAGGTCCACAACTCAATCTGTAACACTATCTGGAATATATATGTATATTTCCACCCTAAAAGAAACACCTCAGTACAGTTTATAAATCCACACTACCACATCATATTCTGGCCACAGTAGGGGCACCTAAAGCCTAAAGATGAAGTTTCTTACAGAGCCACAAACTTCCCACCATCCTGATGATTTTCACTTTCTTTTAGGCCACATGAATTTGGGGACAGGGCTTCTAGCCCCTCCAGGGATTAATACGAGTTTTCCCTGAGGCGTGGGATTATGGGTAACATTTGTTATCTTCATTCCTTCCTCAAATATTTACTAGACATAGGTACTGAGTTATATGGGGCCTGTGGAGGTCAGTAGGAACACGGTAGGCTCTCTTCTGCTGGAGCCTGAGAGACAATCAGTGTGCTAGAGTCGTGGCAATAGCCCCAAATCCTGGTCCCAGGGTCACTGCTCAGCCTGGCATGGGTCTCTGGTGAGCTGCACAGACTTCCTCTCCCCACTGTGGTTTGTGTTTTACTTACCAGTGATGCTCCTATGGCTTGAATCACAAAGCATGCCATGAACAATTTTTGCTGGGGCTGGATGCCTTTGGTTCTAAGCCTGAATCAAAATTTTTACAGAGGACTGCTGTTGAGGTTGAGGGGCTGAAGGAGTAAACTCATGGGTGAGTTCTCCAAAAAGAAAAGAATGTGAAACTGACAGCAAACAAGCACCTTTCTTGTCCAGCTCTTATACATGTTGTTAACACACATTTACATTCTTATATACTGACTTAACTAGCATATGTGTAGTTGCCTGTGCTAAGTCATGTTTACATAAGTGCATCCCACTGTACATCTGTGCCAAACAGTGAGATCATGTCCTTGGGTGTCCTCAGACACCTTGAGTTTTGAAGAGTCCTGAAGTGGTTCTCTACGGCTGTGTTCAGCCTCTGCAGCTGCTCTGCCCAGCTGCACATGCAGAGCACCAGAAGGGCCAGGGACTTCCCTCCTGCCCCAGTGCCCTCTTCCTTGTAGGCCTTAGCCAGTGATGGGTAGACTGGTGCAGGTCACTAAGTAAAATATGCTCTTATATTCAAAATCAAGCGAAGTGGCTGGAGAGTAGCTCAGTTGTAGAGTTCTTGCCTAGCATGTGTGAAGCTCTGGTGTCAATTCCCAGCAGCACAAAAACCTTTACAATATTGAAAAGATTTAAGGTGGTACTTTGTAGATCTTTTGGTTTAAAGGGCTTCTAAGAATCCAAAGGGTATTTTCCCACATCATCCTGACTTGCAGGCCAAAGTAGAGAAAGAACTGTTTCAATGAGGGTTCTGGGTACAGTTTGGCTAGTGCAGTGAGTTATAATTTGATATACAAAAAGCCTATAAAATGGCAACAGCTTGGAAAAGAAAGCATAGAGGTGGTCCCAGAATGAAAAACTTTCTTGGCTCCCAACTTCCCATGTGCAGGAGGTAGGCTGAGAAAGTTACTTAACTGTCAGAACAAGCCATTTCTTTCTTTCTTTTTTTTTTTTTTTTTGCAGCACCAGGAATCAAACTCACAGCCTCACGCCTAGCCAGACAGGCACTTAAGCCACTGAGCCAAACTCCCAGCCCTGGTTTTTTGAGGCAGGTTCACACTATGTAGCTCAGGCTGGCCTTAAGCTCGCGTTGTAGCCCAAGTCGGCCTCCAACTCACAATGCTCCACCTACCTCAGCCTCCAGAGTGCTGGGATTAAAGGCGTGCGCCACCATACCTGGCTAAGCCATTTCTTGTAGAAAAGCATAACTGTGAGGGCAAAGCCAAAAACTGCTGTGGGAAATGGAGAAGCCCAATAAAGGCTTGCACACTGGCCTTGTTCTCCTGAAGGCCACCAGCACACTTTCAAGCAATTCAGGCTACAGTTGCTAATAAGACCATACAGAAAGATGGTAAAGGAGATGGGTGTTCTAACTCCAGCCAAGCTCCCAGCTAAGCGCAGCCATCAGTGCTCGTTTTGGCAGCTCATATACTAAATGCAACCACCAGAGTGACTTTAGTTGTTCTTGGTGGAGCGGAAGAACCATCCTGCTGAGCCCCATCAATTCACAGACTCAAACCAAGTGACAAACCAAGTCACTGTTTCTGGCTACTAAGTTTTTGGGTTGGTTGTTGTGCAGCAATAGATAAAACATGTCTCTAACCTCTTTCACTCAGTCTCTTAGGAGCACTCAATGTAGTTGATTGTTTCTTCTTAAAATATTTAAATATTTATTCTGGGTGTGGTATTGCATGCCTGTAATCCTAACATTTGGGAGGCCAAGGTAGGAGGATTGGCATGAATTCAAGACCAGCCTGAACTACACAGTGACAGCCTGTCTCGAAACAAAAATGACAAGAAAATTGAATATTTGGCTTTCACGAGTCCATATTCTCCTGGTTTCTCTGTTAGCCTGTTGGTTTCTCAACCTTTTGTCTGTGTGTGTGTCTGAGACAGAGATCTTCCTGCTTCAGCCTCTTGAGTGCTGAGATAATAGTCATGTGCCACCATGCCTGGACTCCTTCTCAGCCTTCTTAGCTCTATCAGTCTTGTCTTTTCTATCAGCTGGGCAGGTTTCTGGACTCTATCCCTTCATGTTTTCTACTTTTCTCAAAGGTGGGCTCTCTCAGCCCAGTGGGTTCAAATACCATCTTTATGTTCACAACTGTAGTAGTAACCTCTTCTATAAATGTCAAACTCACAGATCCAGATGCCAATTAGGCATTTCTACTTAAACATGTTATAGTCATTCTCTAGCCATCCTACCTGAAAACCCTTTGTAATCTGTTTAAAAGAGTGCTTAGCATTCATCTTAATCAGTAAGCCAGGACACACAGATGTGTGACTGTCAGGAAAGAAGTTCTAATACAAATCGATAGAAACAGATGGCACAAGAGGCACCAAGGTAGATCAGAATGCAGAGGGAAGAGGGGAAATGTGGGCAACAGCCTTTAGTGTGGTTTCTGTGGTAAAGAGCACAGGGTAAGCATGTTTAGGATAGGCTGGCTGGAATGACTTCAGCAACCTATATATCCTCTGGGATACATAGAGCTCTACCTAGTGGTCTGAGACCAAGACCTGGGGTGATTAGGAAAGGGGATAATGGCCCAGGGTGCGAGAGCCTACAGAAGGAGGCGGTGGCTGTATGGAGTTGGGATTGGCTGGTTTGTCTGTGCTGGGCCAGGGATATAGCTCAGCAGCACAGTCCCTGCCTGGCAAGTGCAAGGTCCTGAGTTCAATTCCCTGTACCAAAACAAACAAACAAACAAACAAAAAACCAGTGAGTTGCTATCTTTAGGAATCAGCCAGCCTTGGGAAGGCCCATCTCTCTAATGTCAGCAAGGACCAAGTTACCAAAGCATCAAAGAAAGAAAGTAGAAAATGTGGTTATTAAATGTTTTAATCCTTTTCATTCTGTAATGTCAGTAACAACATCCCTCTTTTATTCCTGGTATTAGTAATTTTAGTCTTCTATATTTTTTCTTGGTCAGTCTAGGTGAAAATTTGTCAGGAAAAAAATATATTGTCAAAAATCAATTTTTGGTTTTATTGATGCTGTGCATTCTTTTTATATTCTCTCATTTCTTTCTTTCTTTCTATTTATTTATTTATTTATTTAGGTCTTTTTGACACGGAGTCTCACTACGTGGTTCAGGCTGGCCTTGGGCTCACTTTGTAGCCCAGGCTGTTCTCAAACTTGCAACACTCCTCCTGCCTCAGCCTCCTGAGTGCTGGTATTACAAGAGTGTGCCACCACGCCCGGCTTCTTGTTTACTTCTAAGATTAGTTCTTTTTTTATTTTGCTAGTTTCCAATGTGAAATGTTGGGTTACTGATTTGAAATATTTCTTTTTCATGTAGGAATTGACAGCTATAAATTTTTCTCTAAAAACTGTGTTTACACACACACACACAAAACCAACAAAAAACCCCCAAAAAACTGCATTCATTATCATAAATGTTTTCATTTTCGTTCACCTCAAAATATTTTCCAATTTCCTTCATGATTTCTTTGATTTACTAGTTACTTAAGAGCATGTTGTATAATTTCTACATGTTTGTGCATTTCCTAAATTCTGTTATTGATTTCCAGTTTATTCCATTATGATTACACAACATGCTTCCCATGATTTACAACTATTACCTTAAATATTTGTATTTTAAATAAGATGAGGGAAGGGGTAGCAAACAAAAGTACTTGAAGACTTTTTTCATGTATTTGCATAAGTACCCCCTCCCCTTTTTTGAGACAGGGTTTTGCATGCAGTTTGACCTGAACTTGAACTCATTTTGCAGCTCAGACTGGCTTCAAACTCACAGTGATTCTCCTGCCTCAGCCTTCTGAGTGCTGGAATTACAGGTATGCACCACTATGCCTGGCAATATAAGTACCTTTACTGGTATACTTGTAGTTTTTACTTGTATTTATTCATGAAAATTCAAATTGCTATTTATTTCATCAGAATTTAAATTACTATTTAAGCCGGGCATGGTGGCACACGCCTTTAATCCCAGCACTTGGGAGGCTGAGGTAGGAGGAGCATTGTGAGTTTGAGGCAAGCTTGGGCTACAACGTGAGCAAGGCTGGACTGAACTACACAGTGCGACCCTGACTCAAAAAAAAAAAAAAAAAAAAGTAGGTCCGGGAGTTTGGCTCAATGGCTTAAACACCTGTCTGGCAGGTGTGAGGTTGAGAGTTCGATCCCCAGTACCACAAAAATAAATAAATAAATAAATTACTATTTAGTGTCCTGTACTCTCAGCACAAAAGAATCCCTTTAATATTTTAGTGCTAGCTACTAACCCTCACAGCTTTAGTTCATTTCTGAAAGATAGTTTTGCTGGACATAGAATTCTTGGTTGGTAGTTTTTCTCTTTAGCACTTTGAGTATGTCATCTCACCATCTTCTAGTATGCATGATTTCTGTTAAGAAACCACCTGTTAACTTTGAGATTTTTATACATCATGAACTGCTTCTCATTTATAGCATTTGAGATTTTCTTTACTTTTCATCAGTTTGATTATGATGTGTTGGTGTGGGTCTTCTTGAGTGTGTATCTTGGAGTTCACTGAGCTTCTCGATGTG
Organism: Dasyprocta punctata; assembly: GCA_004363535.1. Taxonomy (NCBI): domain Eukaryota; kingdom Metazoa; phylum Chordata; class Mammalia; order Rodentia; family Dasyproctidae; genus Dasyprocta; species Dasyprocta punctata. The sequence goes on from RJWM01002924.1 coordinate 107,029, forward strand.
AAGATTAACGTTTTTCTTCAAATTTTTGTTTTATTTATTTATTTTTCTTGGTACTAGGGATCGAACTCACAACCTGTGCTTGCCAGGCAGGTGCTTATGCCACTGAGCTAAATCCCTGGCCCACAGTTTTATTTTTAAGATATTCTTTCTTTAGTTTTTCAAGATAGGGTCTCACTATGTAGTTAAGGCTGGTCTTGGACTCCTGGTGACTCTCCTACCTCAGCCTCCCAAGTGCTGGGATTACAGGCATGTTCCACCACGCCCAGAAAGTTTGGAAAGTTTTGACAGTAATTTCTTCAAATGTTCTTTCTTCGTTGTTCTCTCCTTCCAGGACTTCCCTGATAAATCTGTTGGTATAACTGATGGTGTCCCACAGGTCTCTGAAGCAATGCTCACTTTTCTTTATTCTTTTTGTTCCACACATCAGATAATTTCAACTGACCTATCTTCAAATTTGCTGATTGTTTTTGTTTTTTTGTTTTTGTTGCCTGCTCAAATATTCTATTGAATCCTAGTGATTTCTTCATTTCTGGTTTCAGAATTTCTACCCACTTCTTTTTTTTTTTTTTTTGCGGCACCGGGGATTGAACTCACAGCCTCGTGCCTGCCAGGGCAGGCGCTTAAGGCACTGAGCCAAACTCCCGGCCCTGGTTTTTTTGAGGCAGGGTTGCACTGTGTAGCTCAGGCCAGCCTTACACTCGCGTTGTAGCGCAAGCCGGCCTCGAACTCACAACGCTCCACCTACCTCAGCCTCCCGAGTGCTGGGATTAAAGGCGTGCGCCACCACGCCTGGCTTCTACCCAGTTCTTTATAATTTCTATTTACTGATATCCTGTTTGGTGAAACATCACTGTCATACTTCAAGTTTTTAAGAGAATTTCCTTTAGCTCTTGCATATGTCTAAAGTAGCCAACTTAAATGTCCACAAAGTCTAATACCTGGACTTTTTCTTCAGCTGTTTTGATTGCTCTTACTTCCTTTGTATGGATCATACTAGCATTTTTTACATTGATTCACGAATTTTGGCTAAAAATTGGACATTTCAAAAAGTGTGGCATTCTCAAAGTTAAATTTTCATCTTCAGGGTTTGTTGTGCTTATTTTAGTAGCTGCTGTTTAATTATTTTTCCAAATTAAAAAAATTTTAATTTATTTTTAAAATTTTATTTATTTATTTTTGTACTGGGGATCGAACACACGACCTTGCACTTGCTAGGCAGGCACTTGTGCCACTGAGCTAAATCCCAGGCTCTATCTTTCCAAATTTTGTAGGGTGAATATCTATAGTATGCTGACTGAAATCTGTACCTGGTTAGGACAGTGGTTAGCTAAGGAGTGGATGCAGGGTTTGGTAAACACCTGGCATCAGTATGTCTCCTAGTCTTTGCTAAGGGGCTCTTCATAATTTGGTATATGTTTTCAACAGGAAGTCTGCTAGTATGTAACAACTTTTATTTCTTGGTTACATAGAACCTCAATGTCAGCTAATGATGAGGTTAGTCTTTGGGGGGAGGGGGAATTTCCTGAATGTGTTCATAAACCTATACATGCTTTCTTGTTTCCTCAAAACACGCTGAAGCTTTCCAAAGCCTCTATGGATATCTCATTCCTCAACCTTTCTGGTCTATTTTCCCCAACTATTATCCACTGCCTTATCCAGTCAAGACATTAAAATAGTTGACCTGACTCTCCAACCCTCCCTCTCCTGCAATGGGAGGTACCTTTAGAACTGGTTAGTTGCAGAGTGGCTAAAGACAAGTCTTTTCAAGGAGTCATCCAGGGACTACTAGATAGGTCAAATAATGACTCTTCCATGGGAATAAGGCTTTGAAAGAGCATCAGCCCTGTCTGCGCCCTGGTACAGGTACAGGGAATGTGAGCCGATATTTTTCAAGGTTGCCATGTAACTACAAGGGGAGATATAAATAGGGTAAGTTAAAATAGTTACAAAAAGCCAGGTATGGTGGCACAGGCCTGCAATCTTACGCTAAAGCAGAAGAATCGCTTAACTCAAGGCCAGTCTAGGCTATAAAGCGAGTTCAAGGCCAGCCTGAAATGCATTGTGAAACCCTGTCTCTTTGGTACTGGGCATTGAACTCACGACCTTGCACTTGCCAGGCAAGTGCTTATGGTACTGAACTATATCCCCGGCCTCAGCTGTTTTTCTTGACTGAATGCTAGACAAGTTGGTGAAAGCCTTTGGTTAATTTTCAGAGCTGTGAAAAAGTTGCCGATTTCTGCTAGTTTTTTTCATTGCTTTTAATGAAAAGACTAATTTTGAAGTCCTTAGCTCATCATTTTCACTGATACCACCTTTCCTTTAAAAAATGTTATCTTGCCGGGTGTGCTGGGGCACTTGGGAGGCTGGGGCAGGAGGATTGTTGCAAGTTGGAGACCAGCTTGGGCTACAAAGTGAGGTCAAGGCCAGCCTGAACTGCATAGTGAGACCCTGTCTCAAAAAAAATTATCCTGTTGCAAAGCAGTATCAAAACTGCGACTGCTTAAATATTTACACAATAAAAAAAAATTGAAGTCCAAGAGAAAACTTACCCCTATGCCATTCCCTAATTAACCTATTTACCTTTGTCTTACTATCTTGTCTTCCATACATTTAATAATTTTGTACTTTTGGGGGGGACACTGGGAGTTGAAATTAAAGTATTGTGCTTCACACGCTCTACGCTCCCCAACTCTGTTTTAAAAACATTTTTGTAGTATTTCTGTGGTTAGGCTTTTACATTCATTTAATGTTATACCCAGTCCACCATCTTTCTGTCCCTCCCCTCATCTTCCCTTCTTCACTTTCCTTCTACAACCAGTGTGTCCTGTTCTTCCACAGTTTCCTCCAGGCTCCTTCAAAAATACCCAACTGCAGACACCACAATCAAGACTTCTGACATTTCCACATAACAATCCTTTCTCAACCCTCATGGTTGTCCTTCTACCTCACGGAGTCAAGCGGATGCTTGTTAGAGCTCCGACCTCATCTGCATAACGGTCGGCCACGTGGTGCTTCTCAAGCTGCGGCCTGGGTCAACATAGGATAGGGGTTTCTCTTCTGTTTCTTTTTGCTTCTGGAAGATTCTGGAAGCAAGACCACAGGGGTGGGAGGGTGGTGGTCCACAGGTTTGGCGTGTTTGAAATCTCCATCGCCATTCTCCTATTAGAGTCTTGCACAACCCCACAGCTTACAATCAACAGTCTTTTGTTCTTTTTTTTTTTTTTTTTCAGTCTTTTGCTCTTAAGACTTTAAAATTCATTCAACTTTCGTTTAGCTGAGGCAGGAGGTGCCTACCTGCTTTTTAAAAGGCCCTTCGCGTTGGACCCGCGGTCCGAAGCCACAGCCGTCGTGGGCCGGGCCTTGGGTCACTCGTCGGCTCCGGGGTGGGGCGCACGTCTCTCGCCGTCCATGAAGCCTGGGTTGGCTCGGGTTACGGCGGGGAGCCTCAGTGGGTACCTGGGTTGTGGTGCCGGCCGCAGGGGCCCCACGCCGCCCGGAAGAACGTGGCCCCGCGCCCCTGGGCGCCCCGCACCAGCCTAGGCGACCCCGTGACGGCCGCGCTCGCTCGAGCGCTCCTCTGAAGGGCGCGCGGCCCAGCTGGGAGCGCGGAGGCGGGCGCGGCGGCCCAGTCGGGCACGGGGGCGTGGCGAGGCCGCGGCTCCTGTTTTCCCCCCCGGGGCCCGGCTTTCGGTTTCGTTTCCGGCCGGCGTCTCCACCCAGCGCGAGCCAGCGCGCAGCCGGGCGTCGAGCTCTAGACACAGCCCACAGTCCGACGGCCATGGCCGCGTCCGCCACTGTGGTGCGTGAGGTGACCCAGGCCCTGTGCGCGGCGGGCGGCGGCCTGGAGCTGGAGGAGCTGCGGCGCCGCGTGCAGGCGAGGGTGGGCGCCGACGCGCTGGAGCGGGCGCTGCAGGAGCGCGGGCGCTTCGTGGTCAAGACGCGGCCGGGCGCGGGCGGCGCGGCGAGGTCCGGGCGCGTGGTGCTGGCCGCGTCCCCGCTGCGCCTGTGCCGCGCGCACCTTGGCCCCAAGCCGGGCTGTGCGGGGCTCTGCGCGCAGCTGCACCTCTGCAGGTTCATGATCTACGGCGCCTGCAAGTTCCTGCGGATGGGGTGAGGAGGCGTGGCGGGGTTGCGGCAGGGCGCCCCCGTTCATTTCTAGCCCCTCATACAGTTTAAGGAGACAGGTGGACCGTCAGAGGCCACCTTCGTTCCTTTTCATTCCTGTTCCCAAACAATTATTGAGCACCTCCTTAGTATCTGCCCTGAGTGAGGGAAAAGTGGTGACCTTTAGGCACCGGAGGACGCTCTCTGAGGACCTAGGGGTTTATATAGAGTGGGTACCAGCGGGGCCACCCTACGGTGGCAGAGTGGGCTGGGGAGGGAAGCCGTGATTGCCAGAGCCGCTTCAGGGCCCCTGGTCTGCAGTCAACTTTGAGGATCAGACTGGGGGGCAGGGCCCTCCCTGGAGCCGGAAGAAGTCTGGAAATCGGGAAACGCAGCTCACCTGCTCAGTCAGCCTTGCTCACCTGGTGCCCTTTATCCTGCCGGCAGCGCCCTTCCTGGTATACTCCATTAATGTTTCAAACCTCAAATCCAAGATCAGGTTCTTTAGAGCTCTGTTGCTCGTTCTCTTCACACCTCTCTTTTGTGTCTCTCAAAGGGCTCAGCCTGCCCCTTGACCCCCAGGATGGTAAACTCCCCCAGCACAGCGGGCCCAGCCATCTCTGGCCGGCTCGGCTGGCTCCCCAGCTACTCTGAGCATAGCAGGCAGTCAGTGTGAGCCGGAGAACAGGCTCAGGCTCACTGTATCCTCGTATGGCCTCTCTGCTATGTGTCCTGTCCTGATCTTATTTTCTAAGGACACCAATCATGTTGAATTAGGGCCAACCGTGATGACCTCGTTCTAACTTAATTTCTTCTTTCAAACCCTGTCTCCACATGTCACCACATGCTGAGGTTCAGGGAATCAAGACTCCGACACAGGAGAACAGGCTGAGGAGGTTGCTGAGGTTTCTGCTGAGGAATTTGGAACTCATCTTGAAGGGGATGAGGCCCATCCAATGGCAGGAGATGCAGCCATCAAGTGTGCCTGTTAGGAAGTGGTTTTAGCTAGTGCTGTGGATGCTGAATTAGAGGATGGCGTGAGGATCTGCTTTGAAGCTAGTCCAGTTAGCTAGAATTTTCCCCTTTTCTTTCCTTCATTCTTTCTGCTTTCCTTCCCATCTTCTCTCCTCCCTCTCTTTCTTCCCTCCTCCGTTGTTTTTCTTTTGTCTTAACACAGTAGGCACCACTTGTCACTGTACATAGGTCTGATAGCCTGGGATAGGGGGGCCTTGATCCTTGCAGTCATTAGGGATCCAGGCTGATTGACCTAAGCTCTGCCCTCTTCAGCAGTTCTAGGTATAAAGTCCTGTAGGTGGCAGAGTGAGAGTAGAGGGTTGAGTGAGTGGAAGGTTTTTACGGTCCTGATCCAGAAGTGGCAGACATCCTTCTACTTACATCTGTTGACCGGAGGCTATCTCATAACCCGAGCCAGACACAGGTGGGCTGGAAAGTGTGGTCTTTAGAACCAGCTGTCCACATAGCCAGTTCAACAGACTTTTCCAAGGAATACGTGTGTGAGAAATTCGAGGAAGTTGAGTGGGAGATGGTGTGGAGAGGCTTTGGGAGATGTGATGACTGTCTGGTTTCTGCTTCTACCGTGGACTGAGCGAGCAGGAGAACGTTTTAGTTCTCTTCAGGTCTGAAGCTTGGGGCAGAGGCTGGGTACCTGACATGTCCATTAGGGACATGTTGAGTGACGAAGGCTGTGGGCCTAGCGTCAGGTGTGGATGAGGTCTGAAGGAGGAGTCTGAGACCTAGAGAGTGGAGAGTGGAGCCCTGGGGGTAGAAGGAGCAACCCAAGAAGAAGAGACATAATGAGTGGGGGCTGGAGAGGTCCAGATGGTGAACCCTGGTGAATCTAATGAACCAGTTTGATAGAATGAAGATGATGGTCCCATTCTTCCACTTTCCCAAAGTTTGGGGCCAGATTTGATCTGTTTTAGGAATTTGTGCATCTGCCATTTACTGGCCTAAGGGACTGTAGTTTTTTCTTCGTTCTTCTCTTCATTCTCTTTTCCCTGATTTACACAGGGACTTTCTTGACCGTTCCCTTCAGTGACTGACTCAGGGGAGAGTAGGTATGCCCAAATGTCCTCAGAGGGGTTATCCTTGGCCTTAGATGTTGTCTTACTTTTTGCTCGTTGCCGAGACAAAATACCTGACGCCCAAAGTTAGGGAAGGAAAGGTTTATTCTTACAGTTTCTCGGGAGTTTCAGTCCATAAAGTGGGCTCCAAGGCAGCATGGGATGACGGGGCTACAGTCCATGGCGGCTGCAAGCTGCAAGCCGCAATCCGCGCTGGCAAGAGAGAGGGCGGAAGCTGGGAAGCAAGCAAGAGGAAGACCCGCCTTTCCTTATACTGTATCTCAGCTCCACCCCTGGGCGGGTGTAGCAGTCGCGTCATTAATCCTGGTGCTAGACAACAAACTGATCACAAGCATCAGACTCAGCCCCATCAAAAGTATGAGGACTTGGGGGTACATAGCATATCCTATACAGATGTTACACGGTTCCATCTCTTCCTCGACAAGTAAGTATTATGCTTTTTTTGCATAGGCATACTGGGCTTCCTCATGCTTTTGAGCACTGTGAGGAAGTATTCCTAAAAGACTGTCACCAAGAGTGATCTCACCAGCTGTGTAAGGTTGCTAGGGCTACCATGGCAAAGTATCACTGGCGAGGTGACAAACATGAGTAATTTATTTTCTCACAGTTCTGGAGACTGGAAGTCTGAGGTGTTGGCAGGTTGCTTTCTTCTGAGCCTGTTCTCCTTGGCTTACAGAAAGCCACCTTCTCACTGTCCTTGTGTGGTCATTCCTCTATGTGGCTGTATTCACATCTCTGCTGCCTCTTCTGACATCAGTCATGTTGGATTAGGGCCGACCCTAGCGACCTTATTTTAACTTGATTTCCCCTTTCAAGCTGTGTCTCCAAATGCAGCCTCATCATTAAGACTCTGACCTAGGAATTTTGGAATTGCTTTGGCGTGTAACACCATCTCTGCTGCTTTGCAGGAAGAACTGTAGGAACAATCACAGCTTGATGACTGATCACAACCTGAGTGTGCTGAGAACTCATGGCGTTGACCACCTCAACTACAGTGAGCTATGCCAGCTCTTGTTTCAGAATGACCCCGTGCTTTTGCCGGAAGTGAGTGTGGGGAAGGGTAGCATTTCTCAGCATGTAATAGGGAAGCAGCGCCGAGGTTGTAAGATGGGGAAATAGTATGACTAAAGAGAAACCAAGGACCCCAGTTTGACTAAGAACCATGAAGAGAGACTTGGATTGAATTTCTGCTGATTTCTAGGCCTATGACCTTGGTTTACTGTTTCCGTCAGTTGGGATGGTACCTCCCTTGTAGGGCTTCTGTGAGATTTAGGGGAGCCCATTGGGTCCGCATCTGCAGCAGCAAGTGTTACAGAGCTGAGGGGATGAGACATGTCGTGTACCACCCTGTGTGGCAGTGATTAGAAGCATGGTGTTGGGTATTGCAGGTCTCAGTTGATCTGGGAGAAGCTGTCATCTTGAGCGAGAGGTGGCCTCCTGTCTGTGCCTGTGTGGACAGTGAAGCCATACATTGGCCATGAGGCCCCTTCTTATCAGTCACAGGGTTAGCAAGAGGTGTGTCGTGGGGAGTCTTCCTGGGCTAATGTCTTTTTACTTTGCGGTCAACAGGTCTGCCAACATTACAACAAAGGAGATGGGCCCTTTGGCAGCTGTTCCTTTCAAAAGCAGTGCATCAGACTCCATATCTGCCAGTACTTTGTACAGGGGGAGTGCAAGTTTGGTATTACCTGTAAGAGATGCCATGATTTCTCTAGCTCTGAGAATCTGGAGAAGTTGGAGAGGTTGGGCATGAGCTCAGACCTGGTCAGTAAGCTGCCTTCCATCTATAGAAATGCACACGACATCAAGAATAAGAGCTCTACCCCCACCAAAGTACCCCCTCCTCCTGCAGCCCCTCAGGGGGTTTCTGGTAAGGCTGGTGGGAAGTGCTGCAGGCTGGGGTGATGGTGAGGGTTGTGGATTATTCCAAGTGCCCAGTAAATAGAATGTGAGGTTTGGGGTAAGTCTGGGCTTCCTTTCATGAAAGAGAGTTGTTGATCCTTTCCGAGGTAGGGGAGTTTTGACTGTAAGTTGAACTCACAGGTGTGATTAAACAAGATGTTCTAGACAGTGTGAGTTGATGTTGATGGGGCTGAATTCTAGAGAGCCCCCATATGTCCTGAAGTGTCCTTCTCTCCAGTGTGGTTGTCCCCCATTTCACCTCCCTGAGGACTTGCCTTTCAGCAGGGAATCCAAGAGTCAGCTGGGGGTGTCCTTTGCATTGTAGTCTGTTTTGATTTTACATAACAAGTGAGAGAGGCATATTTGGGCTTGGTCATCTTCCTGAGGTGAACAAATGGCATTCTTTTCCTTATTGTAAATTTCCTTGGTCTCTGCTCTTCTCTAGTTCCTGAACAGTGCCTAGCCTATAGTAACCACTTAACATTTGTTGAATGAATGAGTGTTTAGACTATGAGACACACCTGTGCCTTCTGAGTGCAGAATTAGGCCCACTTGTTTAGTTGTAGAGATAGCTACAATTTTCATGGGCCACTTTCTGAAATACCAGGTGATGGCCAGGATTACGAGCAGACACACTCATCACTCTAATCTTACCTGAGTTTTATATCTAAAAATTGTCCTTACTGGGCATGGTGGTGCATGCCTGTAACACCAGAACTTGGAAGGCTGAGGCAGGAGGATCACTGTGAGTTTGAGGCCAGCTTGTACTATATGATGAGACCCTGTCTCAAAAAAAAAAACAAAACAAAACAAAAAAAAAGTGCTTGCTCTGTTTTTTTCTTTACATTTTTATGTTGATCTTTTTCAACCCCTGGAAACCCAGAAGTAGACAGATTTTGCTTTAGATGTTTAGAAGTTTTTAGATGGATCAGGATCTTGTTATGAAAGAAGAGGAGAACCTATGTTGAGAGGGGTTGAATCCCAAGGGCAGTCTTGCCTTGGGAAGAGAGAGGTGACATTCAGGGTCCTCCCGGTTGAGTTTGGGTTTTGAAGCTCAAACCCATGGAGAATCTGAGGGGCTTATGAAAAGAAAATGAAAGATGGATAATACAATGGCTTTTGATACTATAAATAGGGAGAGGTTGTGACTGCCTCTTGTATGCTTATTTAGGGGTTCGTGGGTGGGGTAGATGCAATAGGTAAATATTCATTGGAGTGATACAGGAAAGGTAAACTTTGAAGGCACTGACATATCCTTTTTATGTTAACCTTATAGGCAACTTGAAATTAATGAAGGAGATTTCTTACTGAGTATTTTTTGCACTCAATCTAAGTGGCACAGAAATAATAAGAAAAGAGACAAAGAAAGGCCTTAAATGTAGGCACGGGAGAGACACACATTGAAAATGTGGCAACTTTCTGTCTGGACAAAGGGCTAGGGGTTGCTTTTATACATTATCTCTTTGGGAGGGGGTTTGGTTAGTTGACAGCGACGGATTAGCATTAGGTGTTAGTATGCACGGGTTGGGGATTGGGAAATCTTTGGCCCCTGTGGGAAGGAAGGGCAGGGAGTCCATCTTGGGTCAAGAAGTCTGATAAGGTATCTTTTTGTGGTTTCTCTGTCACATTGGGCCTCCACCATAACAACTAGACAGAACTGTTTGGGGAGAAACCTATCAGTTTCATTAGAGATGTAAGCTCTTCATGTATTATCTTTTTTCTTGGCTACCCAGTTTTTTAAAATTTTATTTTGGTACCAGGAATTGAACTCAGGACCTCATGCTTATCTGGCAGGCGCTGTGCCGCTGAGCCATATCCCTGGCCCTTAGTACCCAATTCTAAGGGTTCATTAACAGATACTGTATTTGTTACACAGATTCAGATCTGATTTATAAAGTGATTGAGCAGATTGTGGGGTACTCAGTCTAGAGTGATGCAGGAGTAAAGGAGCAGAAATAAAGCAACAAAGAAAGTTTAAAATGCAGGCACAGAGAGTGTCACCACAGAGGAAGTGCTGTACTGGCTCTCTGCAGACAAAGGAAGGGAGCTGGTTTATATAGGCTTAGGCAGAGGGAGGGCTTTGGGAAATTGACTTAACTTCCTTAAGTGGTAGAAGGGGATTGGACTATTTTTGGTGTGCCCAGGCTTTGGCAGGTGCTTGTGGGAAGGAGAAGCTGCAGAGATTTCTGGGATGAAGGAGTTTAGCACCATGATGATTCAGCATTACACTGTGCCATAATGGCTGGCTGGATCCTGGGTGGGGGACCCTGTCATAAAGAATAGCCTTCCACTTGCCTTCTCCTGTTGACTTGGTTAGACAGCCACAGTTAAGAAAAGAGACCCTCCGTGTTATCCTGGGATTAGTAAGCAGTTGTGTGATTGAGTTTTGGCTACTCCCCAGGAGTGCCCACCTCTATGTTTAGAGTGCTTTCATCCCTAACGGGATGGTTCTGTTGGCTTGCCTGGCTACTTTTTTGCAGAGCAACGAATGGATTCTCCTTGTACTTTGAGCTACTACCACACCGTATCAGAAGCTTCTGTTTTTGTGGTGTTTCTTTGTAGAAAGAAGAGACAGTTCAAGTTCTGTGTCCCCAAACAGTCCTACCCAGGAGGAGAGTGATCAGATCTGCTTGTACCATATCCGGAAAAGCTGCAGCTTCCAAGGTAGGTGGGGCAGGACCTGTCTCCTCCCTCTTTGGGAGAGGTGACTTCTTCTCATTCCTAGAATTCTGCTGCAGGGCTCCCCTGGCAGGAGACTGGCACTTTGACCAAAGCAGTTTGGAAGCTGTTTTGTTGGGGAGTTGAGGATGGTTGAATTCTCTGAGTTTCTAAAAATTAAACTGTAGATGAGTTTAGGAAAAAATTATTTGAATCTGTACACGAGTATCATGTATTGCCCGTTGTTCATCTCACACAGTCACACAGACCTGTGTGAAACAGGTTTGCTTAGTCCAGTTGGATCCGTGCTATGTGTCACTTCTAAAGGGTGATGAAGCCGAACATGGTGGCACATGCCTATAATCCCAGTACTCAGGAGTCTAAGGCAGGAGGATCATTGCAAGTTTGAGACCAGCCTGGGCTATAAAATGAACTCAAGGCCATCCTGAACTGTATAGTGAGACCCTGTCTCAAAAAGACAAAAAAATAATAAAGAAAGAAGGAAAGAAAGTAAGTAAGTGATGATAGGCCTAGGGGAGCCTTAGAAACTGGGAGTGACCTCACTGGGGAGGAGACACTTGTGTTAGCTCTTGGAGGATTGGTGAAGCTGAGGGTTCCTTCAGTTTTGATTCAGTGAAGGTTACAGTCCCTATTTATTTATCAGTGGTAGCAGGTCTCCATGTGTCTGTATTTTCACTAAATCTTTCTTTTTTTCTTAATTGTTAACCTGGTCTTTGACTGAAGAGTCCTTCTCAAATCTAGTCCTTCTCAAAGTTGGTGACTTCCTTTAAAAAACAGCCACCAAAGCTTCCTGTTGATTTTCAGTCTTTAAAAGTTACCCAAGCAGTTCATGACTGGTTTCATTTTGTGAGTCAAGTAATACAAAGTAAAGCAGGACATCCTCCTCTGTCCTTCCCCAAAGTTAAATATGTGCTGTGTGGTTGTTTTACTGATTTTTCAACAAATGGAAATGTGATAACATATTACTTGGTTTTGTACCTTTTACTTAACATTGTGTTGTAGAGATATTTTCTATATGTAAATTCATTTTTAGAATAGTCATCTAGTGTTCACTCACAGCACGTGAGCAAGCAAGCCCCCTGTGTGACTCTTTCCATAGATGTCTGGAAATGGCATGCTAGATCAAAGAATGTGTGCCACAGAAACATATTTCTGTTTTAAAATCATTGTTATCAAGATATAATTTGCACAATAAAATGCAACCATTCAAAATGTGTGGTTGTGAATTTTGATAAATGTATATGCCCAGGTACAATGATTGAGATAAGGAATAGTCCCTCACTCCAGAACACACCTTTAATAGTTCACACTCACCCTCTCAATTCACCAGCTCCAGCAATTCTTGATCTACTTTTTATCACTGTAGGTTGTCTTTTCTAGAACTGCATGTAAGTGAAATCATATAGTACATGTTTTATTTGTTATGGGTTTGAGCTAAATATTTCCCCAAAGTCTTATGTTTGGAGGTGGGGGCTTTTGGGATGTGTTTGGTTCACAGGGTGCTGTACTTACCAGTGGATTCATTCATTGATGTGGTCATAATTTTGCACATCCCGAGCTGTGTTTATTTTTTATTTTTATTTTTATTTGGAGACAGGGTTTTGCTGTGTTGTACAGGCTGGACTTAAACTTGTAATCTTCTTACCTCAGCTTCCAAGAGTGCTGGCTTTATAAATATGTGCCATCATGCTTGGCTTTTAGCATGCTCTTGGGATTCAGTCATTCTAGCAAATTAATTGTTTGTTCTTTTTATTGCTGAGTAAGTAGTCCATTGCATAGGTTGATTGCAGTTTGTTTGTCTGTTCCACATTGATGAGCATTTGGGTTGTTCCCATTTTCTGGCTTTTGTAAACAAAGTTTCTATAATATTCATGAACAAGGCCAGAGATATGGCTCAGTGGCACAAGTGCCTTTCTGGCAAGTGCAAGATCCTGAGTTCAGTTCCCAGTACAAAAAATTTTTCTTTGAAAAAAAATATTCATGTGCAAGTTCTCATGTAGATATGTTTTCTGTTCTGTTGGGTGAACCTGGAAGTGAAATTTCTAGATCATATGACTTATGCTTAACTTTATGAGAAACTGTCAATGTGTCTTTTTTTTTTGTACTGGGACTCAAACTCATGACCTCACGCATGTCAATGTGTCTTTTAAAATGGGTACAATATTTTACATTCCCCCAGCAATTTATGAGTGTTTCAGTTGCTCTACCTCCTTGTCAATACTTGGTACTGACAGTCCTTTTAATTTTAGCCAGTCTGATAAGGGAAGTGTCGCATTGTGGTTTTAATTTGCATTTGTTTGATGATTAATGATGTTTAACATTTATTTTCATATGCTATTGGACATTTGTTTATCTTCTATGAAATGTCCAAATCTGGGCTGGGAGTTTGGCTCAGTGGCTTAAGCGCCTGGCAGGCACGAAGTTGTGAGTTCAATCCCTGGTGCCGCCAAAAAAAAAAAAAAAAGAAAAAGAAATGTCCAAATCTTTTGCCTGTTTTTATATTACAGCTTTATTAAAATATCAAGTATATCACATACCATATAATTTACTCATAATAGTTTTTAGTAGTAGTCACAGTCTTGTGCATTGACTATCACAGGCAATATTGGACATATAAAAGGAAAGTATACCACTTACAGTCAACCCTATCCCCTCCCACTCCCAGCAGCAGATTTATATCTCTCTCTATAGATTTGCCATGATCTAGTGCCCCCTCTTTTTAGTACTGGGATAAACCCAGGGCTTTCTCACCAAGTTGCATCCCCAGCCCTTTTTATTTTGAGATGGCGTCAATAAATTGCCCAGGGTGGGCTTGAACTCTTTTTTTTTTTTTTTAATATTTTATTAATAATAAAAGACAAGACAGAAGAGAATCCCCCATACTTGCTACATTGCCTGCTATAAAGAGATGCTTGGGTT